>JALLPE010000724.1:0-15088 GCA_036940025.1 Conticribra weissflogii | reverse complement strand
CAGTTCCCAATATGTGATTGGAGTGAATTCTACGGTGAGGTTGAAGAACCTATCCTACCTAATGCACCTGAGGCAATAAGTACAATAGTGGATCTACGCATGTTTATTGATAGCAATCATGCAGGAGATCAATGTACATGGAGGTCTTGCAGTGGATGTCTAATATACCTCAATACTGCCTTAGTCAGTTGGTATTCTAAAAGACAATCAACTATTGAGATGTGTACATTTGGCGCAGTATTTGTGGTCATGAAGACAGGCATAGAGGCCCTATGTGGAATACATTATAAATTAAATATGATGGGCATTCCCATAGATGGAACTACCCATATATATGGAGATATTATGTCTGTAATAAATAATACCTTGAAACCTGAATCCATACTTAAGAAGGAGAAACACAGTATGTTATCACACATTACATGAATCAGTAGCAATGGGTAAATCCCTTCCTATGCATATTGACAGTGATGAGAATCCTGCTGACTTGTTGACTAAAGTAATATGTGGTGGAAAAAGGAGTTATATGGTAAATAACATTCTGCATGACGTGTATGATGGTGAATTTAAGCCATACACAGTAGCCAAGTAAACAAGTATGCCCTAACCCAGTACTAGAATCCAAGATACTTGAGGGGACTAGGTAAAATACTGCAGAACGGATGGAGTAGCATGGGCTGAGGACAGATGGTGGAGAAGGACAGATGGTAAGTGATGTTTGGCGGTGACAGATGATGACGTAAATATCAGTCAGAGTGTTGGTCACACGCACATGAGAGCAATGGACAGGACTGTAGACGTATCCAAGATATCACATACCTTGGTAGCTCATAATTTTAAGGAATATGGGCAAGTCACTCACTTATAGTGACCATCACAGGCCATGACCATTTCTGTCTTTATTACCTTAATATTTAACTACAGCCTACAAAAAATTCTCTCTCTCTAGAGTACAAAAGACACTCTCCCAGATCGACGCTGCATGTTATATAATGCAACAACAACCGAAAGTTTGGTTCACTACCATACGAGATAGTAGCGTTAAAGGAACCAAGACCCTGTCGCCTAAAACCCTCAATATTATGCCATATATGTCCCATTCACCTTCTCCCGTGCAGCCTGCCAACCTGCCGATACGAATCCTCCAAATAAAAAATGTTGCCGAAATCGCATCCAATTTCGACGCATCTTCCGTCCATCGTCCACAGCCGCAGGCCCACATCTCCATGACACGGCGCTCTGTCGTTGAAACTCGTAGTCGTCTCATTGTCGAATACAGTGGGAATGCAGACTTCACAACTTAAACAAATGATTATCCCCCACAATCGAGAAGAAGTGATCGTTCGTTTGTGGTAAAATTCATTTTCTACGAGTGTTTCTGGGTAGGTGTCCCTAAGCTGGTCAGGTTATCCAATAATTCAAAAGCTAACCGAAAAAATCAAGGGGTAGAAATGTTTAAGTTTAAGTTTCAAGAAAAATGCAAATCAAGCGCAAAAATATTTGTGATCTTCGTGAACGAAACCAACTATTGAGCAATCATCACGCCATGGAACTTGAGGTTATTGTCGTGTGGCGGGCAAAATGTAATACAAGTCAAGCTTCTAAGATAGTTTCAACCGAACTCAGTGCAAAGAAGAAGAAGAAGAAGAGATGAACAAGAAATGAAACCCAAAACAGGCCCATTTGGATTTTCAAGCTAGGAAAGCGAGGACTAAAATGGCTCAATCGTGGCGTCAAGCAGAGTCGATGAAGAATTCATTGTCTGTTTCGTGGTTTGACTTCACAGGACATCCCACATCCCATGTCTACAAAAACAAGTGATCAACGCCCAAACACTGAGGAGTTTCGCCTTCCTCGCAAGACAATGCGACATCAGCCAACCCGCTTGATTGACAATTCCAGCTGACGCCATCTGGAGTGGGACTGGGTGGTGTCATGTGGGGGCAATCGTATTGGTCTTCGCATGTCTCATCACCAGCGGTAGAGACGGTGCCAGAGCCGCAGGCCGTCCAAGTGAAGTATTGGCCCCATCCCTGGAATGAAATCGATCCTTTCTTGTTGGTCTGAGTGAAACGAGTTGCAGCGAGGCCACTGGAGGGTGAGTTCGAGCAATCCAATGCCCAGGCTGTTTCTTCACCATTGGTTGGGTGGGATACATCGAGGTGAAGGGCAAAATACACAAACTCGAGGATATCCACAAGGAGGAATGTTTGGCAGATCGCCTGCCCTTTAATGAAGTCTTGGCTGCCTCGCTTGATGGTGTACTTTCCAGGGCTGGATTCTGGTATTTCGAGGGAACTGAAGTAAATCTTGAGGGATTCATCGCCCGTCTGCAACTCCCAGTCTTCACCGAGGTCAAGTGTTGCGCATACCTCAACACCATCGGAGACTTCTGTCGCAACGAGGTCAACTGTACCAGCCTGCATGTTTTGGCCTGCAACAACGCATAGATTGCTCTTGAGGACAATGTTTGGTGGACAAACATCAGAATCTCCTGTGCACACTTCCTCGACGTCGGTGCTGCAAAAAGTGCATGCATTGCGGCACGTTGTTTCCGGTCCGTATTTGGAGTCTGCAGAGCATTCGTAAGCGTCTTGAATAGGAACTGTGTCATCGTATGGGGGGCACTCATCAGGAGCATCACAGCAGTCTTGGCTTGGGCGGCACACCCCAACTTTATGCGAACCCACTCCGCCTACGTCACAATTACCAGCTCCGTTGCATTTATCTCCGTCGTCGCAAACTCCTTCAATGAAGAATGACGAGGACGCATGAACGACGAGGAGTGTGAATATTGTTGTTGGAACGAAACCAAAACGATGAAACGTTTAATGGGGGAGCTCACCTCTGGATGTGAAATCATCCCCATCGCATCGAGTGGTGGAGGAAAAATATTCTTCCGTGCATATAGTCCTCATTGAATTTACATCTGTTGACGCTGGGTCAGGGCGACATATATACTGCGCACATCTCGGATCATACTGATTTGAAGTTTGACACGCGATGCCACTTCCTGTCCAAGTCGGGACGCAATTAATTCCAGAGCAAAAATTTCCGAGGAAGCAAGTGTTGCCGATTTCTCCATCTGGTGGCGTTTCTTCACACGTTTCAGTTGTACCTGTTGCACTGTAACTGCATGCGCCCAATCCTTCTACCAATGTGCAAGAAGCTTCGGCACAAATTTGGTTGAAAGCAGTGCATGATGAAACATCCTCTTCTGGCGGTGGAGTGCACTGGGAAATACCACCAGTTGGTGGTGTGATAGTAGTGCATTCACCTGTACCTGTCACGTCGTCAATTTTGAGGCATTGTTGGTTGTCTTCACAATCATTGACATCTTGACAGCAACCGACATATGCCTGTTGGTAGTTGCATACCGAATCATCACAGGTTGCTGTGATGCATGGATCTGCAGTACTGCAATCATCATTCGACTGGCAATGACATGATAGGTCCAGTGCAATAGTGTCACCGGGACCGCCCTGTCTCTTTCCTGTGGATGCTGTGCTTTCCGCGCTTCCACCAATATCCCCATAGTTGGCATGGATCTCGATACTATTGTGACAATCAGGCGTGAGCCCGAAGCAACCTTCCCATGCAATGACATTCCCATTTGCATCAGTTCCAAATGCGATTTCTCTAACACCAGGTAGACCGCTGCCAGGAAGTTTGTAGCTCTTGATCCATGTGTTCTCTAATTCTTGAGCAAAATGGTAACCACTCTCGGCTTTGACAAGAACACAAAGAGTTGTGGACTCGCAAAAGTAATGAATGAAAACTTTCGCAGCCAGGTCCTTCGCAGTGTCACCTGCTTCGTACATTGGGATGCCGACTGTGGGACAATCGCCCCAGTCTCCCGGATCACCATCGACAGTGGGTAAAGTACCACCAAAGCCTGGTGTATAACTTGCCCTGGCGCCGGCGCATGTTGCAGAAGATGTGGAAAGAGTAGAGCATCCAATGCTTGGTGTCGTCTGGAGCAAGCGTGGGGATTTGAACTTGGTGGTTCCGCCACGGAGCGTCTGGGTAGAACAAGAGATACGAGGAAGAACAATGAGCATAACGGCTGGCATTTAGTACGCAATCAATCGAGAAAGTGTTTCTCACCATATGCTCGAAGAAAGGTGCGTCAATAGATTTGGACGCCACAGCGAAGGTTGTGAAGAGGGCAATGCTAAGAATAACACCCAAAGCTGGCAATCCGAGGCCTCGTCCACAGGAGGCTCGACGGGATGGTGAAATCTTTGGATTTGGACGAGTTGATATCATGACAACGATGGATATCAGGAATAGGTTTGTTTTGGCGAAATGTTTCAATGAGGTTTTGTTTTCTACTTGTTGGTTCTTGCTTTTTTCAGGTTTATTTGTTCAGACTTTGTTTTTATGAGCATTCCAGATCTATCTGACTCTGTGAAAATCAACATGCAACAACACTGGCAACATGAAATTAATATTGTACTGCGTAGATGAGAGATTTGAGAACTGTCGGTCCGGTGGAATGAAGTCTAGGTGTCTCAAATACGTTTTTCATTTCAATCAAAGCATGTAAATCTTCTCTAAAAAATGTGCTGAGTTTCATTCATACAGCAGAGCCACAAATGAGCTGAATCGAATCGGGATTGATAACGTTTTTCACTTTTGATCCCATGAGATGAATGTGATCTAGTCATTATATTGATGAAAGTGTATGCAAGAATAGGAGAATCATAAAAACGCATGTTAACAACATAACAAATGATAAAAAGTAACTCAACCCCTTGGAATTTTAGTGTTGTTTATTATTGTGGTAAAATGTATCGGATCGAAGTGTTAGAGAGAGTGCAAAAGAGAGTGTAAGAGATGGTGCCATTGCAGGTACGGGACTCTATTGTTTATCCATCATCCGACAGTTCAAAGTAGTGGGACACATTCTCTCGAGAATAGGTGTCTCAGTGTTACATGATTTAAACTAACATGCGTTGTTGTTCTCAGCAGGTTTCGGTCGTAGCAGTAGTAGTATCATGAATGTGATAATCTCTTTCTCGTTTGATGATGCATCTTATGTCATGTGGTGCGGATGTTGTGTGGTACAAAAAAACTAAATTTCCCCTACCGGTTATTGTGCGATTCTGTCGTACTTTGATGGTAGGTGATTATTGATGAGTGGGTAGGTCAGGTGTGACATATTACACAACATCGTGTGAGGAGGGGTTCTGTTGATGTTTTGTACTCTGTTCTTAGTGTGGATGGACTGAAAGAGCCTAGGACTGAGGAATCTTACCTCTCTCTATAACTTATTAACATATTATAGAGAAGGCAATTTACCAAATGGTACTAAAAAATATCCTGAATTCAGTATTGAGTACAATATCATTGATTACTGCTATTAAGTCGAGGGATTGTTATTGTGGCAAAAGGGGGAAAATAATAGCAAGTACGAGTACCAGGTACAATCATTTACGATTTGGAGTGCATAATTGATTACAATGACAGATTGGATATCCATTAATGCTGGATATCATCATGGCCTAAATAGTAATGATTGTAAAGGCGAGGACCAGCACGTTACGTTTAAGCAGTGAAGTCGTTGATTACGGGTCAAATGTTAGACTCCTTGAGAAGAATTTTATACACTAGAATTTCTGGAACATATTCTCATTTCACCTTTATGTTAACAACTAAACATACATAATATTACCATGCTACATCAAATTGTGTTCCACACTTTCCAAATCCTTTGTCCACTTCTCTTCTTTAGCAACCTTTTCCAATTGCTCACCATTCAGTATTTTACCAGCGGCTTCCATATCTTTCAGTTTTTGAATCGCTTTCAGATTTTTCAGTATTTTTTTTCTTCGACGTTTCGCCTCCCGGACGGCATCTTCATCTGTAATGGTGGTTGATTTCGTATTCGGTATTTGTGTTGGATATGGTTCTGGCGGCAATGTCGATATTTCGCGAGGACGAGGTTGGGGGGCCAATGAAGTTCCTTTTACTAGAGCAATGAGTCTTTCTGCTTCGGCTATTTCAAATTCATCTTCAAATGATGGGTCAATAAAGAATTCAGCGGCGTCGTCATCATCCAAGTTGATGGCTGATTCGTCAATGGAAAAGTCCACCACGGTTCCATGATTCGGCCCCCGCATCAAGATTTCATTATTGATTTGTTGTTCTTGCAGTGATTCATCCTCAACAAAGTCATCGGCTAACGATTCTTCCAAGTCATTTTCATCATCCTCATAAACTCCAACCACAGGAAGTCCTCCCATATCGCCGCTAGAAACAATACCCATTCTCTTCGCCTCCGCTTCCAACTCTTTCTTTTTCACACTCGCCTTCAACTGTCCACACCCCGCATCAATATCGATCCCTCTCCTCATCCTCGGCGTGGCGCTCACACCGAATTCCTTCTCCAAAACTTCTTGAAACCGCTGAACATTCAACCTCCCCGACGGAGACCCGCCGTAACCTCCAGTGGGATTGAGAGGGATGAGATTGACATGCGCCATATCCGATCGAATATCATGTTTTTGCAATAATTTTCCCAGAGTACGTGCCACCTCCTTTGTATCATTCTGTCCTTCGATCAAAGCCCATTCGAACGTGACCCTCGACTTCTTCACCCGAATATATTCCCGAATGGTGGACATCAATTCGTCTAATCCACCGTAGCGTTTGTTGGCGGGAAGGAGGGCTGAGCGCTCTTCGTCGGTGGCGCAGTGGAGGGAGAGGGCGAGACGGACGGGGAGGTCTTGGTTCATGAGTTTTCGTATGTTGGGCACGATGCCCACGGTGGATATCGTGATTTTTCGCGCGGAGATGCCGAGGTCGGTGTTCATTCGATGGATGGCTCCGAGGACGTTTCGGTAGTTTGCGAGTGGCTGTGGTGGGAGACGTAATTTTGTTGCGATGATGGTTTGCAGAAGACATGATGATTTTGCAATGAATTAAGCACCAAAAATATTATTAGATATGCATCAAAAATTGTGCAAATAAACTCAAAGGAAGCGAAGAAAAAGTCGCCGCGATTCAAACACACCTCGCCCATTCCCATCATGACGACATTGGATAGCCTTTCATCTCTTGCCTTTAGTTCACTCGCGAATTTGGCCACTTGCTCGAAAATTTCTTCTTCCGTCAATTGTCTCGCAAATCCCATTTGACCAGTGGCGCAAAATACGCATCTGTGTATTGTAATGAGTAATGATGGCAGTTGCAAAAATGATGCCATGAGCAAGAAGAGTTCAGTGCGAACAAGCAAGCAACCAGAAATGCAAAGCAACCAGAAAGACAAAGGAAGCAAACAATCAAGCAATTTACTGACCCCATAGCACAACCGGCCTGACTCGAAATACAAGCAGTCCTCCTCCCGTCCTCATAGGGCATCAACACTGACTCGATCAACTGTCCATCATGCAACCTATAAGCTCGTTTGACCGTTCCATCCTTGGAAATTTGCTCGGTACTCAACTCCAGGGACCCTATCGTCGATTTTTCTTTGAGAATGTCGCGAAGGGAGAGCGGTAAGTTGGTCATGTCGTCTATGGAGGTGACTCCCTGTTGGAAGATCCAATGGTGGATTTGCTTGGCGTGGAAGGAGGGGAAGGACCATGATTTTAGGAGGGTTTGAAGTTCTTCTTGGGGGGTTGTCAGTAGGTTGATTTTGAAGGGGGATGGTTGCAGTTGTTGTTGTTGTTTTCGTGGTATTATTTGTTGTTTTTGTGTCATTGTATCAATATTGGGCGATGTATGGATGTCATTACCGCTACCGCCCAATGGCTGCTTGGTTGATCGTTGGGCAGTGGTGCACGCGACAAAACGGATTTCCCCGCGAGTTCTTCTCATTTTGCTGTTGGTTTCCGTGGTGGTGCCAAAGGCATTGATCGCGACACGGTCGCGAGCCGACAACGCAGGGACGAAAGCGCTAGGGGCAATCGCACCTCCACTGAGGGACGGCGAGGAATGGATCCGTCTGGCAGTGGATCTGGCGGAAACGGCAACGCCGCTGCGTGTGGGTGAGAATAAGATTGCGAGGGCAGCTGTCATGATGGTGGTGATGAGAGGTTGAGGGGTGGATGATAACGCCATGTTTTCTATCCTGTCTTCTTGGCTAATGTAATATTTTTTGTGTTGTTGTTGTTTTGAGAAAAAGAACAAGATAAAAAATCATTGCAATATTATCCATCAAGGATTCGAAAACACGAAGACCATTCAATAATCGGTCGACAGACAGATCATATTGACGACACGCACGCGAGAGAACAAAATGAACATAATAAAAAGTACAATACAAAAATAGGTACCGACTGTATGGTACAGTATATTACAATACTAAGCAAGCAAGCAAGCGATCCAGCAAGGAGTCTTGAAACTACCACAACATGAGAGATAGTACTACGCAGCAGCAACGTTTTGCAAACTCACGACAACGGGACGACGAGACAATCAGAAAAAAGATAAAAAAATTAGGTGTGATGCATATAACAACATTAGAGAGAACATTAGTGTTGCGCAATCCATATTCCTCCATGACCAAAATCATACAAAGTAAAACTAGCATACATGTTTCTGACTATCTAACACAAAATAAAATATAGAGCAGACTCCACCATGCTGCCAGCTCCCTCCTCTACCCGGCTGGTAACCATCATAGCCCACGTGGACCACGGCAAAACCACTCTGGCCGACAACCTCATCGAATCCAACGGCATCATTTCCGAGCGCCTCGCCGGCCAGCTCCGCTACCTCGACAGCGATGCCGAAGAACAGCGAAGGGGGATCACCATGCGGGCCTCGGCCATTGGGCTGAGGCACTGCTACGTTCCTACGGCCGCCGCTGCTGCCGGAAAGACCAAGAATGGGAATAAAAATAGTAATAATGACATAAAAAACAGCATCAAGAACGACAAGTTCAAAACCAACAGCGACAAGAAGACCAACAACGCCACCGAGAAAAGAGACATGGTAATCCATTTAATCGACAGCCCCGGCCACGTGGACTTCTCTGCCGAGGTCACCTCCTCCCTCCTCCTCTGCGATTCCGCCCTCTTGGTCATCGACGCCGTCGAAGGCCTCTGCGCGCGAACTCACTCGTTGCTACGAGAAGCCTACGTCCACCAATTGGTCCCGGTGTTGGTCATCAACAAGGTGGATCGTCTGCATTTGGATCTCGGGTTGGATTTGAACGAGGCGTACGTGAGGATACGGGAGTTGATCGAGAGTGTGAATGCGGTTTGTGCCAGTATGGTTCACACTGCCCAATTGGACGACGTCGAAGTCGAAGAAGAGGGAGAGGTTTCATCCGAAGATGGCATTCTTGAAAAGAGGAAACCGAACGGGTCGAAGCCACAATCAACACCGAAAATAAAATCGAAAGCGCAAACGCAAAGTCTCACGGAAGACGAACTCGAAAGCATATGGAACTTCGACCCCGTCAAGGGAAATGTCGTATTCGCATCGGCCCTCCACGGGTGGGGGTTCACCATTCCCACTCTCGCCAGATCCCTCTTCAAAACCAAGGCGTTGCAGAATGCCGATCCGGTCAATGTCATGAAACCTCCGGTCTTGCGACAGTTCTTGTTTGGTGATTACAAGTATAATTGGGAGAAGGAGAAGGTTTTTAAGTGGAAGCAACAGGGTGCTGGTGCAGAAGAGTATACAATGTTTGCGGAATTCGCTTTGAAGCCGCTTTGGGAGATTTACGAAGGGGTTTCGGAGGCGACTGTTTCGGTGGGGTTGAAGAGGTCAGCAATTCTAAGCATTCTGCGCCATTTCCTTTTATCGTCTGGAAATTGTGTTAACTTTGAATTAATGATTTCTTTCATTATTTTTATTTTTGCTCGTACAGCGAATTATTCACTGACGGGATCCACATGCCAATATCAAATGAGCTCCACAAAAACCACAGCAACGCCAATGATTCTAACAACAATTCGTCAAACAAAAAATTGGAAAATGCAAAAGTCAAAGCGACAACACCGGGCATGGAAAAAGCCATCTCCTCCCTTCAAACAGGAAGCACCTCCCCTTCCGTCATCTCCAACAACATAAACAATGAACGTAAAACACCATCCAACGCAGACGAAATGCAACAATTACTTTCAAGGACTGGAGCCAGTTCCGAATTATCCATAGTTTCGGCGGTATTGCGAAGATATCGACCACTCAGTGATGCCGTTTTGGATGCTGTATGCGAGATGTGTCCTTCTCCGGAGGAAGCTTCCGCTAAATTTCGCACGAGGGCGTTGGTATTGAGGGATCCTAGTGACGGCATTAAAGATAACGATTTGCAGTTCAAACAAATTCAGGAATCAGTTCGACGTTGCGAATTGGGAGAGAGCGTACCCACCGTCGCTCACGTATGCAAATTCACCTCGACCAATCGATCTTCCGTCACTGATCCGGATTTGCCGCCTTTACCTCCCGGAGTGGATCCATCCTCCGCCAATATGATCATGGGAATAGCACGTGTGCTCAGCGGGACGCTTCGAACGGAAGATGTCGAATATCACATGTTCGGGCCGCGGTATACCAAGAGCAATGTATTGAACACTGCCGTGCCCAAACAAACGATTCGGTGTTATCTGCTCATGGGGTCTTCGTTCGTTCGAGTCAACAGCGTACCCGCCGGACATATTTGTGCAATTTACAATCTGGAAGGGCTGCAGTTGAAGAACGTCACAATTTGCGATAGGATTGATTGCATGCCATTGAGAGGATTCGATTTCGGATTACAGCCTTTGGTGAAGGTGAATGTGGAACCTGTGCTAGCTTCGGACACGGAGACTTTGGAAAGAGGTCTTTTGAAGCTATCTCTGGCTGATGCCTCCGTGGAAGTTACTGCGACGTCTAAAGGAGAGAGGATTTTGGCTTGTCTGGGAGAGATACATCTCGAGCGATCTATTCTGGATCTCGAGACCGTGTATTGCGATCACGAGATCAAATTGAGAATATCTGATCCGATCACGTCGTTTTGCGAGACGACTACCTGGTTCGAAAACGAAGATGATTTTGATGCAGTTTTCAATGACAAGAGTCCACCATTGCGACAGTCCACCATTCCGCCTTACTGCTATGAAGAGGGATTGGGTTGTGCGAGCAGAGGACGATGTAGGGCTGTTCTGTCTGGTCGTGGTGCGGCCATCGGAATCAGGGCCATCCCACTTCCTAGGTTGGTTTACGAATCCCTTCAAAACAAAATGGTTGTGGACGGAAGCGAAGACGACTTGTTGATGATCGGAAATGCCTTAAAATGCAGCGCGGACAACTCCTCTTTAACTGCTCAAACAGTGTTTGACGCACTTTTGAAATCGTTGTGTACTGTCGATGCGAATGGAAATGCTTTGTTTGAATCCAATTTATTAACTACTGGATATTCGGCGAAAGCAGTGCAATCATCAAATGGCGAGATATATATCCCACAAAAACAGGAACGGCCAAAAGATGCCAAGGAAGAGGCAACAATATTCGAAGGATTGGACGAATACAAAGCAGTACAGAAGAATATCCGCAAGGGACTTGTTGGATCAACAATTGAAGATTCAACTAATTTTGCAGATTTTTCCGCTACTGATATGACAGCGCTTGATATTTGGAAGCAAGACATGCGTGGATCTGCGTTGGCTGGGTTTCAGTTGGCCATGCGAGCTGGTCCATTATGTGAGGAACCCGTTCGCGGGGTGGCTGTGATATTAGAATCCGTCGAAATTGCAGTTACAAAGCGTCCATCTGAAAGTGATAATTCAAAGCAATGCAGAGCTGCCAAAGATATCACGGGCGGCATCGTTGTTGCGGCATTACGATCGGGTATCAGATGCGCATTGCTGACCAGACCAGCACGGCTCGTCGAAGGACATCTTCGTTTGACACTTCACTCTTCCCTGGCGGGTCTAGGATCTCTTCATGCTGTTCTCTCAAAAAGAAGAGGTAGAGTCGTGACGGATACGATGGTAGATGGAACGGATCTCATTAGAATCACTGCTACAATACCTCAGGCTGAATCATTTGGATTGGCTCCGGAACTATTGAAAAAATCGAGTGGGGAGGTGACGGCACCGGAATTGGTGTTTTCTCATTGGGAAGTTTTGGATGAAGATCCTTTCTGGATTCCAACTACGGAAGAGGAACGAGAGGACTACGGCGAAATCCTGATGAATGGTGATTTATCCACGGGCTTAGACAACAACGCTCTCAAGTACATACGAATGGTGAGGAGCAGGAAAGGTCTCATGGTGGATTCGAGCAAAATCGTTATTGCTGCGGAGAAGCAAAGAACTCTGTCCAGAAAGAAGTAAGGAAAAATACACTAAATTCAACTTATTTGATAAGCAGGAAATATCATGCCCATTGGTTGCAGACCACAAGTAAAGTTTGAGTTGTCATTCACCAAGACCGACGGTCATTACTAATACACCTATCACGCCCATTGCTATCCCAGCCAACATGAGCCGAAACACCATAACACTTTCTAACCTCAACCAGAAAGACGCTTCACATACTATACTTTTCACTGCACAATAAAATATGACTGAAGATAATATACACGCAACAGCTTTCCCCAGCACCGCACCACCAACGGCATTTAGGAGCCCAAGATCCGTGAAATGACATGCCAACACAGTTAATAAATACTCCAATGTCAACAGGTTCAAGTTCGTGGAGGTTTGCCATTCATCTCCGACTGAGAAAAAATCAAGGATCCCGTCTCTTATCCCAGTGAAAGGAAGTGATTCATATTCTGGAAGATACTGGATGAGAGATCTCTGGGTGACTGCAAAAGGAAGGGCGTCCTCTAACTTGATGCAGTGGGCTTTAATTAAGTTGTTGTTTAACGTAAATTAGTGTCAAGAAGTGCTATTTTTAGGAATTGTGGCAATAAAATAGTCAAATTAATGAACTTCTTTTGAAGCTAAAGTTTCGATATCCTCGAAATGTAAACATTGATTCTACGTAGGAAAAGGATAGAGAATACATACGAAATTGTTGAAAAATCCAGAAAGACTCACGATCAAAATCGCAGCACTTATTGGACACATCATCTCATAGTCTGTTTGTCAGTTCTGCATCTGGACAGAATGAAATGGATTGGTATGTGAGAGCAATTTTAATTGCACATCCGCATATCGATGCCATGTAGTCAATTGTAAAAAATAAATTTTCATATTGAAGCTATCTGTATTTGCACTGAACGTGTAATACCCAAATCTCCTACTAGGCATGGAAGTATCAACAGGTATGCTGTACTCAGCAGAAGCAATCCTGAAGTGACGAAGCTCAATTGAGAAGACACAGAATTCTACTAAGTATTTGCACAAAAGTTCCAAATTATCCTAATCTTCAACACTCTTCAACACATGATAAATAGGAACTACATGACCTTGTTCTACCTCTAAAGCATGAATATGTCAAAACAGTACCATCAAACCATACACCATACTTGGGCTATGGCAGTTGGAGTCAATGACCAAGGAGTGGCATTGTACAATGAAGACATACAAGATGACCATGCATCCATAGTGTTGGAGGAGCTGACCAATGAGTACCTGTTTGACACCTATTTTGTCCAACACATATTGCAACAAACTTTCTCTTCTGGATTCCAATTTTTTAAACCCAAATTTCTCAAGAATGACCTTTTTTACAAGACTCGTGTGTATGACTCATCTTGTAGAACACAATCTACAGTGATTTTGATAATTCATAGTGGGGTGTCATACCTGCATCTTCTTTGTGGCTGATGAGCACAAAGTTAAGTATCATGAAAAAGTTGCAGTCATAATCAACATCCATTTATTTTAGCAACTTGTTTTCCTCTTCTGCTTGATCACTTCATTTTCACTACATAGGTAGAAGCACTCCTGACATATGACCAACAAAAGGGGCAGGTATTGATGAAGAAGGCAGTGGCACTGTGTCGACCTTCTTGCTTTCAAAACGTAGTTGAGCCTGGAGGTCTCCAGAACTGAATGTGATCAACTTCTTGCCTCAAACTTTGTCAATGGTGTCTCAAGATAGCCTATTGATTCAAACCAGGACAAGCAAGATAGAATTATCTTTCTTGTTTCATGGGTTCTATTGCCACAGAGATTTTAGATTACCTGGTTGCAAAGAGCAAAAAATACAAACAAAAAGATAACTAATTATTTCAATTGCTGCCTCCCCATAGCTCCATCACACAAATCTATGACATCAAATACAATAAAATGTTCAGAAATGATGCATATGATAATTGAAAATTAATTGGTATAGTTTAGATCATTTTTTATCTTTATGGTTAACTGTTAGATGCACTGTACTGATAGTTTCTTTGGTGAAATAAAAATGCCTTGCTAAAATAATTCATAGTTTTGTTATGACAAGAAAAAACTAAGTGGGATTGCTGCCAATAGCACAAAAAACTCAGATATATTCTTTACACCATGTCAAAGGACTCTGTGGATGGGCTTGATTTATAGTTGTCTGTATGCCAAGATTACCACTATTCTTGCCATCATGGTGGTGGTCTCTGAGAGGTGATATTTTTGTCATGTCCTATTTTATCCCATGAAAACAAAGTTAAGCTGTTTTCTAGCTTAGGGTTTATAAAGTTGTGTTTCATGACATGATGTAATTCATTGACACAACAGACATGTGACATGTTGCCAAGAAGTTGTCAAAATGACTGGCAAGAGGCCAAAAATACTGCAATTATGACTTAAGAAATGTTGCAACAAAACTACATTTTGCTAAGGATTAGTGACATACTGTTTGACTAGAGTAATGACTACTAGTAAAATATGTTACAATTATCTTTCTAACTTTTGAATTGATAGTTAAGAAAGTTCTGGATATGCAATTGTATTTTTACAAAGGAATCAAAACAAAGCTTTGAAAAGATTTTTCAGAAGTTTGTGAAGATGTGTCTGACCATTGTCTCCACATGACATGGGTTTGACAGGTGAATCTTGAGTCTATGCTGGCCCAATTGTCACAAAATGACACAATTTCTTAATAATCTTTGAAATTTTGACATTTTACCAACATTTTGCTAGCATTTTGATGACATCATCCACCATGTTTTGTAGTAAAAAACTGTAGACAAAATAGGTGCTAAGCTAGTACCCTGATTTAG
>JALLPE010000723.1:0-15095 GCA_036940025.1 Conticribra weissflogii | reverse complement strand
GGCATTTTCATTGCGGAAGATCCGAGGAAGATTCAAGCCAAGATATCATTGGGTGGTATGTTACTTTTGAAAAAGAAAAAATTGATAGGTTCTTACGGCACCGCGACAAATAATGAAAAAAACACCTTTTTATTAATATATTTTATAATTTTTTGACTGATGGGTAGAAGATATCCTATGAAGGAATTAATTCGATAAAAAGTATGTAGTCTGTGTAAGTTTGGTAGAAATAAAATGCATCTTTTTCCGAACGTAAAAAGATTCGATTCTTCGCGCTCCTCCTCCAGTTTCTTCTCTCTGGTGTTTGTCTTGGGTCGGTGGAGGCGTTTTCATCGATCTCGCTCTTTAGTACCTACAGAGCGCTTTGGTATCAACTGCCTCTACACTGTACTTGTCCTCCACCTATTACACAGCGACAGTGTATCATAACCCACGACATTTTGTAAATTATCATTATTTGGCATACTGTAGATTTGATCACGATGGCGCCAAACGCTTCAGAGACGACCTCCTTGGTCGACAAGAACAAGGATGAAGAGGAAAACATGAGGAGGTTGAAGGGGTACCAAGGGTGAGTTGCTTTCTCAACGTTGATCACCAGCGACGTTATTTTCGCGATTAATGGCGTTTGACGAAGAGAGCTCTGATGGACCGGCCTCCATCGACGCTGTTGGCGTCGTCAGTCGTAAGATGATGACGAAGAAACTTTATTTTCGCTCGTTGATCAAGTGCTGTTATTGAGGGTGGCGAACAACGACACCACAGACCTTGACCACTTTTCGTCGAACGGAGGCAACTAGATATCAAGGAAATGGGGAGGAAGGAAGCCAGGAATTTTGGCCATTGCTTGTGTCAATTTATGATACGGTTTTATTGAGTCATATTACACCGAAGACTCCGTGTGGACAGAAAATATTTTGAACAAAAGAAAAATGCCAGATATTCATCGTCCATCCACATATATTTAATTACTGTTTTAGTTTTTCGTAAATATTTTTTCGGTGAACTGATCGAAAATATAATCCGCGTCTAATCATTTATTCCCCGTTTGCGATGAACCACCAGCTGGGCATTCTTCGTCACCTTCGGCGGATACTTCATGGCTCACTTCTCCCGTAAATGTTATTCCACCGTTAAGCAACAACTTCAAACGCAAGCCGGGTATTCTCCCCTCATCCTTTCAGAGATGGACACTGTTTTCATGGGTACTTACGCCGCCGGAAACATCATTAGTGGAAAATTGGGAGATACATTTAACCCCACGACCGTATTGGCCATTGGCCTTTTTGGATCCGGATTCTGTCTATTTTTGATTAATGTATCGCTTTGGTATGACTTCGTTGGATTCAGCATGACACTTGGAAACTTTTTCATAATTGCAGTCTATTTCCTCTTCGGTTTCTTCCAGTCCACCGGAGGACCTGTTGGTAAGTACTTTTTTTCTCGTTTGTGTGGCATATTTGCTTCTTTCGACCGAAACTCATCTATCATTGTGTTTTTCATGCAGGAACGGCCGTCATGGGAAATTGGTTTTGTGACAAAAAATCCATTGAAAATCGTGGTCTGATTTTTGGTCTCTGGACTTGCCATCAATACTGCGGTGATGTTACTGCCGCCATCTGCACCGCAATGGTTCTCGGGGCTGGACTCCCTTATTGGTGGGCACTCCTCATTCCCGCCTTGACAAACTTCGGATGGGGATTCCTCACCATGAGATTGATCGCAGATCCCGCCGATATTGGAATCATCACCCCTGAAGTCCGTATCCGTATGGAGAAGCTTGCAGCCAAGCGTGCCGAGCAAGGAGATCATGTGCAGGATGAAGGACCTGCCCCAATTACCTACGCCAATGCTCTTAAAATCCCTATGGTTGCCCAATACGCTTTTGCCTTCGGATTCTTCAAGCTTACAAACTACGTTCTCTTCTTCTGGCTTCCTTACTTTTTGGGAAAGCACTTCGATCCCGTTACCGCCAACCTCATCGCTTCCCTTTACTCCGTTGGAATGATGCCGGGTGGAATCATCGTCGGATACGTTTCTGATCTGTTCGGTGGACGCCGTGCGTCTGTCATCGGAACTTTTATGGGTTTTCTGTTCGTCTTCCTTTTCATCTTTTCGCAAAAGTCTGAGTCTCTTACGGCGATCCCCCTACTTGTTATGTTGGGTATTATGGGTATCCTTGTTGGAGGGTGCGTGACACGGAATTCGCGGCGTTGTGTTTTTTGTGAAGTTATCCCCTTCTTACTCCTATTTGTCATATTATTTCTTTTACAGCCCCAATAACATTATCACTTCCGCTGTTGCCGCCGATCTTGCATCTCATCCATCTGTACGAGGAAACAACAAGTCCCTCGGAACTGTCACTGGTCTCATTAACGGATGCGGAGCCATCACAGCTTCCATTGGTCTTCTTGCCGTCGGCCCCTTGCAAGCCGCTTTTGGATGGTCGTCAGTTTGGCTCTTCCTCATGGCATGCACTTTCACTGGAACCGCACTCATGGGAACAAAGATTTACGAAGAGCTTTTCCCCGCACCAGCTGGGTACGCCGAGGTAGAGGCAAATTTGGCTGTATAATTTATTCTATCGGAGAGTGTGTGTATGTTCTACGTAGAATTGAGTTATGGCAATTCATTCTTGTGAAGAATTTTGCTGAAGAATTTGCTCGATGACGATTCAGTTTTGTTTGCGCCCTCATACGTTTAACAACAACAGGCAAATAGGTGATAATGGGTTGTTTCATAAACTTCCTCGTTCGTCACCAGAGCGTTGAAGTATTTCATAGGGGCAATAATGTGTGATGAGTAAGAAATTCATAACTTAGAAACTTCCTGGGTTTGACGTCGAAATTAGTGCCATCTAAAAAATTGTTTTTGAATTGTAGGTGTCTTGTAACAAGGAGCACTGTTCATTCATTAACATTTGATATAATAGGTGCCGTGGTTAATGAAGGAAGTTCGAACCCAAAAAAACGTTTACGTCATGGGGAATTATGATCGTCGTCTCGACCCCGTTACATCATTTTAATTACACTGGGTTGAAGCGCATGGATGATATGATAGCTATTCTTCCCTCGGTTTTATACTGATTAAATTTGAAATTGTTATGCTGTACAATATTACCATTTACAATGATACTCTCGCAATATTATTGTCACTCCAAACATCGAACACGAAAAACGGCTACTCACGTGCCCTTGCATTCGTTGGCTAACAAATAAAATAAAAATGCCAACTTCAGAAACTAGATTCTAACGTGAATATTGCGCATATGTTTGCTCTTACTATTGTGCCAATAATCATGATGGATGTTTATGGATTGGACAATGGAATGCCCTAAAGAACACCTCAATCACTTTCGTACAAGCGAAAACACACACCGCCAACCTAACATCTCTTTCAAAACAATAAAATGGTTTGTGTCTTTGACTAAATTCTGACAATTCCATGCGTTCACGCGGACGCACTCATTCATTATCGAAATGAAATATTTATCCCTCCCCTCTTGTCCCACCATTCCTTCTTGCCCCAAATAATATTGATGCCAAACGCCATTTTTCAACCCAATCTCGCACGGCGCCCCCTAATTCTACTTCGTCTTCTTACTCTCCACAACTTCACCCCCATCTCTATCAGGTATGCTATCCAACCATTTAATGGGATGACGATTGTAAATCGGCCAATCTGGAACGCACAAGACGATGCTGATCCCAACGCCAACGCTCCACGAATAGAAGACGTAGGTGAAATCCTGAAGGAAGTAGCCGTATATCCATCCTACTGAGCCAAAGAGGATGATTATGTAGTAGAAGAGGTTTTCCGAGAGTTTTTGCCCTTCGTAGTCCATGTTTTTCTGTATTGTACTTGTGAGATGATATATGCTCAGAAGGCGGTGTTTTAGGCCTTAACGTCGGTCTACAAATTACCCGGGAGCAGGAAAATGCACAGGCCGTTGAGGAAGCAAGCGTTGGTGTGATCGTGAGAATTGATGTTGACAACTGTTGCCTCTAATGAGCGTCTGAACAGAGGTGGTGCAAATGGCGATTTTGGATATTGGGTTGTTGATGAGTCGCCCGAAGCTATTTATCTGCTGAGAGCGTCAGCGTTTTCGGCGTAGACGATACTTCAGAACTAGAAGGTCTTAATGGGGAGGAATTGCTTACAGAGGTTTGAACAGTTTTCGTGAAGGGATGTAAATTGTGTTGGAATGATGGCGGAGTTCATGGATGTGGCTGCTCGCTGGAGAATATAACGCCACACTCAAAGAAAAAGTGGTTCGTTTGGTCGTCTTCATGCCGTCCGACCTTTCACTAAATATTTTGAACACGTGGAAAGATGAGTTGTGTCACGAGGTCGTTGATGAATAAAATTTAGACCGACCTCGAAATGGCAAGGTTATGAGCCTGATCGTCATGACCACGAATTTTTTGTCAGTGCACAAAAAATTATTTCTTTTTTTTTCTTGTGTAAGAACACACGAAACACACAACATAACATCATATCATCATTATATATCTAGCCAATTTGAACTATTTCCACATGCAATACTGAAAACAGGAACATCGAAGTATTGATGGGCGGTTGTGCCAAACAACAATACAAGAAGCAAAAATCTCAATCAAGACATCTGTCTTTGTTTCATTTGAATCGTTGTTATAGTACCATTTAAGCCAACACAATATCGCATTTTAAACTTACGCCAATCAGCCCAAAAGTTACAATGGCAAGAGCACTCCGATCAGGTCGAAAAATAGCCAGCCTCTCTCCCGTATCGAAGGAAGAAAGAAATTATGTCGGCAATGGCAAAACTCCAGCCAAGAGTACCCCGGCCAAAGGATCTGCAAAGGCGAGAACTCCTGCCACGTCCGCCACAAAATCTATTCCGGCTAAGAAAGGTGGGGCTAGCAAAACTGTGACGCCCAAACGAGGTGGGAACCGACGTGCAAAGAAGGAAGAATCCGAAAGCGAAGAGGACGAAGAGGAAGAGACAGAAGATAGCGAGAGTGAAAGCGAAGAGGAAGAGGAAGACGGCAGTGATAACGACGACGAATCAAGTGTGAGCGAAGAGGAAGAGGAAGAGGAAGAGGAAAAGGTGAAAACTCCACCAAATTCAAAGAACAAATCAAAAGAACAACAAAACGCTGCTAAAGAAAAGAGGCCGATCAAACCATCAAAGGAAGAATCTGAAAGTGAAGAGTCAGGTAGCGATGAATCTGTGAATGAAGATGACGAGGTCGACGACGGTGATAAGAATGACAAAAAGGGACTTAGTGGCGAAGATGAAGATGCATCCGAAAGTAGTGATGCCGGCAGTGGCAATAGCGACATGAAAATTGGCGTGACACCGCTAACGAAAGCCAAATCGCCTGCAAAAATATCACCTAAAGAGGAGGGCAGCGACGAGGAAAGTTCTGAAGAGGACGACGACGAGGAGGAGGAGGAGGATTCCGATGATGCAGAAGACAGCGACGAGAAGGAGAATCAGGCGTTCACAGATGAAAACGCAAAATGGCTGAAACCGAAGACCAAACAAAAACTCATGTCCTCTGACGAAGAAGACGGCAACGACAACGACGAATTCAATGCAGATGACGATGACGATAGTGACGAAGAAATGCTAGAAGTCGAACGCCAATCCAAACTTATCGACGAAGAAATTAGACAAGAACAAGAAGAGGCAGAAATGGAACTCCGTCGCACCATTGCTCAACAAACTTCTGTATTCCATTTGCCCACGCCCGAGGAATTGGAAGAGGATGCTAATCGTGTCGTACCTCCTTCGGAATTGCGTGCGAGGATCGAAGATGTTCTTGAGGTGCTTGCAGATTTCAAATCGAGGAGGGAGCCGGGAAGGAGTCGTTCCGAGTATATTGAGCGATTGGCTCAGGATATGGCAGAACTTTTCGGATATTTGCAGGAGCTAGTTGATTATTTCTTGTCCATGCTTGGCCCCAATGAGGCGTTGGAGTTCCTTGAAGCCAGTGACAAGCCTCGTCCCATGGTGGTGCGCGTGAATACTCTCAAGGCGCGTCGTAAAGATTTGGCGGCGGCGTTGATGAAACGTGGTGTGAGGTTGGATCCTTTGGCGCCATGGAGTAAGGTCGGGTTGAAGATTTATGAGAGTACTGTGCCAATTGGAGCAACTCCGGAGTATTTGGCTGGACATTACATGCTTCAGAGTGCAGCTTCAATGTGCCCCGTAATGGCTTTGGGTCCTCAACCTGGAGATCGTGTGTTGGATATGTCTGCAGCACCGGGTGGCAAAACCTCGTACATTGCACAGTTGATGAGAAATAAAGGGGTTATCATTGCAAATGACTTGAAGCAGGAGCGTCAGAAGGCGACAGTCGCCAATTTACATCGGTTGGGTGTTAGGAATGCAGTGACATGTATTTATGACGGACGTAAGTTGGGAGCGCTGATGCGCAACTCATTCGATAGAATCTTGCTGGATGCTCCGTGCAGTGGACTGGGGGTGATTTCTCGCGATCCTAGTGTGAAAGTTCAACGCACCATCCCAGATGTGCTTCGATGCGCACATTTGCAGAAGGAGTTATTAGTTGCTGCAATCGATGCGCTGAACCATAAGAGCAAGAAAGGTGGCGGATATATGGTATACTCTACCTGCTCCGTCGCTGTGGCTGAAAATGAAGAGGTAGTCAATTATTTATTGTCCAAGAGAGATGTGAAGCTTGTTGACACTGGACTTGATTTTGGTAAGTACGATAGCATGTGGTCTCGTCCTTTCACTGCAATTTTTGCATCATTTATAATATTCAATATATGTGCAATACCTGTTTCTTGTACAGGGAAACCGGGCTTCACCCGTTTTGAACATAAGAGATTCCATCCATCACTGGCTCTTACCAGACGCTTCTATCCGCATGTCCACAACATGGATGGATTTTATGTTGCTAAAATCCAAAAATTGAGTGATAGACGTAAAGGCGAAGAGGACAAAAAGAAGGCTGAAGAGGCATCGAACAAAGTAGAAGACAATAAAGTGAACGTGGAAGGAGAAAAATCAAAGGCAGAGAATATCTCTAAATCCAATGGAAACCAACAGCAAAATGAGAAAAAGAAGAAGGGCAAGAAGGGGAAGAAGCGTGCCGAGGCACCCACCGACGAACAAAACACCGAGGAGACAATATCCAAGAAAAGAACTAAAATTAGTTATCCATCGCTTCAGAAACAGAATAAGCAAAAGAAGAAGTCGAATGCCAAGGTTACAAAACCACGTCGTATGAAGGTTACAGGAATGTAAGAATCTTAATATGGCCAAAATAAAGTAGACTTTTTTCAGTTACTGAGATTATTAGGATTAATAATTCATCGTTTAAATAAAAGAACGACTCGATAGTTGTTGAATACAAGTTGTTTCATTGCATAATAATATTTTTTATATAGAGAAAAGATAATGATATCAAACGAAATGAATCCACAAGTGAGCCACAAAAAATTCATTAAACTATTCCTTCAATTTTTTGTTTACCGCGATTCTAGATTCCAAAAAGGTGGAAATGCGACTTCACGACGATAGTACAATACTATCTTATACACATAATAAATTAAGGATGCGACGGATGGACTGAAACGTCCTCTCTCTCTTGCTTGGGTGCTGGTTGGGGAGGAGGATCGTCGTAGAAGACACTCCTCCTCCGCTCATATCCTCGATCCATTAAGAACATAAATAATTTTCATTCTTTTCAAGAAACTTCAGCGACGCCACCATCATGGGAAAACGAGGGAAGTCGGCTCGCAAACGCCGTCGCGAAAATGAAGGAGAGACAGCGGAATCTACGACGTTAGTGACAACGCTGGCGGAATCCATTGTCGCCAAAAGCGCGGCAAAACTAGCACGTCTCGAACAGAATAAAGCCCATTGTTGGAGTAGAGAGGATGACGATTTGGCTGTTCCCGTTGGAGAGCACGGAATTTCCGAGGGAGACTTGCAATTGACGATAGCAACTTTGCAGAAACTTTCCGGATTGAAAGATCCATCGACAAATAAACTTGCACTGAAAGACAAAAGATACCGAAGTTTGAGACGAATTCTCTATGATTTGCAAGCATCCGTTAGCGGTGTTCCCATTTCAAGCATATCGAACATATCTCTTTTGGCAAGCTGTGGTAATGGCAACTTTTCTGCATCCAAAATTACAAATGAAATTTGTCAACAAATCGATCACGGAGCTTGGGAGGCAGCAATATCCTCTCTAAGGCAGCTTCAAAAACTACAAGAAGTACCGGGAAGTCAAAGCCTCCGACCAAAGCTCGGTGCGTTGCAAAGATGGGTTCGCCAAATAGATGCTGCCGGGACAGACGATCCCTTGGCAGTGGAAGTTCTCGATGCCATGCTACGCGTTGTTGCACCAGAAGCAATCATCGAAGTGGAAAAGTCGGATTTGGAGAATGCTCGATGGGCTAAGCTCGGTGCAAACAATTATGATGCCTCAAAACAAAGACAAGGGGGCAGTATTCGTCTATTTCCAGCTTTTGACCGAAGCTCAAATGTTGAAAAGTCGGATGGTGACCGAATTAGTACAGTGAAAGTAGGAGAAGATTGTATTGACAAATTGGTATCAAGCATGCAAATAGGGCAAGATGGAATTCGCCGGTTGACAATTCCTTCATTAAAGGAACATCGTGACAAATTATTTCGAACATGCGGCCTTGAAAAGGGCTCAGATAGGAAACCACCAAACAAATACGATCTGGAAATTGTCACAACTTCATGCATTGAGGAGACTCTCCTTGTCGAAGCAGGAAATAGCAACATCGAAAGTTTCTCTAAAGAGTTATGTCTTATTCCAGACGGAAACATTCCAAACGAGATGATTGTTAAGACACCGCTACCTTATGTTCGTGACTCATTTTTGTTGGAAAATGTACTTACTCCTTGGGAGTGCGATAGATTGGTTGCGGCAGCAGAAGCTGCCGGCTACAAACCTGACGAACCTCTTGCTGGACAGCCTGGGGCTTCAATACTGGCACATGCCTGTGTTTGGATAGTGGACCATCAACTGGAACGTGAACTTTTTCGAAGAGTACAAAAATTTCTACCAACCTATGAAAACAAGAATACGCCAGATTCCTCTTCTCGAGAGGAAACTCTTGAACCGCTTGGAATCAATCGCAGGTTCCGATTTTATCGATACGTTCCCGGACGATATTACAGACCGCACATAGATGGAGCTTGGCCTCCTTCGGGTTTTGATGTTCATGGGAACTATCGATACGATGTTTTTAACAAGGAAAACAAAAATGGATTGCAATATGTTGATGACGACAAAGACGAGACCGACCTTTCCCCCAACGATTCAGGGGTGGACGAAACCCCAAACAACCGCAGACGACAGCTTTCCCGGTTGACATTTCTCGTCTACCTCAACGATGATTTTGACGGAGGGTACACTACCTTTTTGATTCCAGCGAAAGAAAAGGAAGGGGTATTGAATGCATTTCCTGTGAAGCCATTGCGTGGTAGTATTTTGGTGTTTCCGCATGGTTCGTGTGATGCACCGTTGCATGAAGGAAGTCCTGTGTTGCGTGGTTGCAAATATGTGATCAGGTCTGAGGTCGAATATTTTGTTTAAATCTCATTCAATAAATAAATGTAAAGCTGTACGGTATGCAAGTTGATTCTGCCTTCATGACTCGTACAAGTCGACATGTCGAGAACGCAAATATATATTTTCCGATTTACAATGTTTGTTATTTGAAACTTGTTTCGAATACCACTATTTCTAATAATCGCCTAAAGGATTCTTACCTAACTCTCTAAATTGTAATCGCTTCGATAGACCTCTTTCGATGAGCTTTTAGATTGATCACAAGATCAACATGATCTATTCCGAAATATCTTTCACCTGTTGGTATAGCTCGTATATTAACCTATTCGTTGCGTTTGGCTTTCGCTTGAATGCAACCAGTCGTTGACCACTTTCTTCTACGATGTCGCAAACCTGTTCGACTATTCTGTATCCTGGCCGAAGATTGGTGTAGTCATGTATGAGAATTATTGCATCTTTGTCATGATCTGATGCGTGCAATAGTGCCATCAACGCGCAAGCTGCGCGATATCTTCCGTCAACCATGTAAACATCGAATGGGCACAATTCTGACATGAGCGGGGAGATAATGTAGTTATACTCGCTTTTCGGTAAATGTTCCACTGGCCGACCATAATTGTTTGCAAGAGTTTCTCCAATGTCTCCAAAGTAAAACCGAAAATGCTTTGGACACTGACGTGATGGAGGGATATGAGATAGCAGTAAACAATTTCAACTATGTGCCTTTGAATGGTAAAGAAACACACCTACCTGATCTCTTGCTTTGCTCACCCACTCTGCATGGCTATCAACTCCAGCATATCGAGGGACATTCAAATGGCCCGCCATATACGATGATTCGCCCAAACCCCACTCGAATACTGAATTTGCTGCCCCGTAATGCTTCCCAAGCATCACTCTATCTTGATCGTGAAGACCCCCCGCTGCACTTTTTCTTCTCCATTCGACGACGCCGACATTTTGGGGCTTGATTCTCTTTGAGTCGTCGTTGCAAACATCCTGGAAATATTTCTTTTCAGCGGCATCACGAAAAGCTGGAAAACGTTTTTGTTTTTCGTGTGTAGAATTCACCATAGCCACTGCTGGCAAAGGTCTATCGTCTAGAATGTTTATGCTACTAATTGAACACCCACCGAGAGAGATTTTCAATTCAAATATCACAAGGACGGAAAGAGTTGCAAGCCCAACCCACTTGTAGATATTCGGGTTCATCATGGGAGCTAGCAGGCTTCGTTTTAGGGTTGAAGATTATGGCATTGCCTAGCCAATACGGGTATTATATGGTGTGAAAGAGCAGCGGCTTTAAGTTTATGAATGATTGGATGGATACATCGATTTCACTGGCTGATGCCAGCAGAAAAACGTATTTGTCATTGTGGTCCAACGACTACAAAAAAAGCTACATTATGGATTTTTTTTTCTCCAACATCATTAGTAGTTTCAAAAATTGCAAAATATTGATTCCTATGTACACTACCTGAAACAACCAACAGCTAACCTCTGTGCTCTCAAGTTTGATCCAAATAATAGAGAGAACTCGCAAACTTATTCTGGTCGCAGAATAATCACAAAAAAAATAATATGACATTGCCCCTCCCCAATTCTCACCATTGAAGTCAAAGATATCATTGAAAATAATAATGGGCCCACAAATTTCATCTGTTTAAGTTAATGATCTTCACCACCACACTATAAGCATTCAAAAAATTTATTGCCCCTTTTTGGGCATGTACAAAAAGATATTACCTTGGATTTCATCATAAATTTAATTACACCCTAACTTACTTTTTCTTAGTGATTTCCCCATCCCCACCTGTAATTGACATGAATTCTATGTTACTTCCAAATTTTGTTTCCTTATTATTGTTCTTTTTCTTTTTTCTTTTCAGTATTTTCTATTTCATCAGATTGATAAGTTTTCCATTGTTCTGCAGTTGGTTCCGGGCAAGTAACACCTGTTTAAAAAGTTTGTTCTCCTTTGGAGAGAATAGACTCATTTAGTCAATGAAGATGTGACATTGGATCAAAAACATCATTTTTATTGCCAAGGATAAAATCGAATTAAAGGTAGAATATTTCAATGTAATTGAAGAAGCATATTATATGTTGAAGTGCAGTGTTATCTGTGGTAATGTTATGATGGTCAGTGTGAATATTTAACTATGCACAAATCAAAATGGTGTGGAATTCTATGAGAATGATGACACTGCTGAGAAGTTTCTTGACTCTAGCAGTTAATTTGTATTAGGCATCCTTGAATTTGTGGGTCCAGTGAGCTACAGGCCCGTCATCCTGGACAATGTAGGCTTTCATTTGTTAATTCAAAGCACCAGTGTATATGTGAAAGGGTTTGTTGTAATGTAGAAAAGCAAGATGACAATCACAAACCATCAGGGCTTTCATGAGATTGAAAGCTGTGTCCATGTTGATTCATTTTAAGGTGGTTTTGCAAGACTCATTTGAATGTGTGGTTATGATTTGTGCACATCTGGGGCACAAATTGGTTGGAAATGATTGACAGCACCAAGAAAACAGCACAATAGCATTAAGTACATTTATGTCAATAGCCAAGCCAACTAGTTTCATGATTGGCCAATTTGCATTTGAAAAGTTTTACAATGAAGCATTTACATTAAGATTATACAGAAATTTATTGAGTAAGTGAATGGTGATCCCAGGCAAAAAAGTATGCACCATGACTTTTGTGTCTTGACACCAAGTCATGAGCACGTTGAAAGCATATGGGTAGCTATTTCCATTTGTATTTACCAAAGGGTAATTGAACGATCATGACTTGCTTTGTTAATTTGAAGGTTGTATTATTGTATGAAGAAATCTACATTTGTGAGAAATTTGAACCTAAAAAATACGTGCATTCAATAAAAACGCTTTCTCAAGTGAGAGCATGTCTGTGATAAAATGAACACATCAACCCTTCAAATCAATAAGCAAAGAATAGGGCTCCCACTTGGATGATTGAATGTCATGCAAAACAATACTGACAAATCAAATTTAAAATATTATCTAAGTAATTTGAAGAAGGGAAAAGCATAGTAAAAACTTTTTTGCATAGAGTTTGAGAAAAATATGAAATTGAGAATGGAAAAAGTGTTTGGAAAAAAAGGCAAGTATGTCACAACAACAGCAGCTCTACAAAATAAACCAAATAAATAACCAAAAAGAATATGTAATGCTTTGAAAATAGATATCACAAAAAACATCAAAAACTTGAACAACACTAAGTGAATGATAAATATGTGCTTGTAACAAAAATAAAATATTATCTCATTTAAATCAGCAATGGACTTCTTCATGATCTTGCAGTTGCACTCAGAGCAAAAGAGATTATATCTCAATTCAGCTGAGCCATCCAGAATAGGCATGATTGATATGCTATTCAATCTAGAAAAACTGACATCCAAGACCTCCATGTACAATTTTTGGAAATGCCTTTGAATCTTAATTGGAGAGAGTATCATTCCATGGTTTAAGCATAGAGTGAAACAGCATTTCAGAGGACTTTGACAAATACTCTCTGAAGTTGAGATAGGAGTCAAACTTCTTGTTCACTGGCTTGAGAGGTGGGCTTTCTACAATTGGACAAAATTAAGACTCATTCTTGACAATGCCTTTGAGTACTTATCCATCAAAGTCTTCATTACATTTACAATACTCTCCTTATCTTTTTTTTTAAAAATGGATTCATTTGCAAAAAACATTCCATCCAAATGACTGCTAATGATTGACTGCAACAATGACATAATACTGGGAAAGGAATCCTCAGGTATGGACTTATAAAACGTCATCTGAGCCAGCATATTGAATGATTGCTGAGGGAAGTATCTATCTTCCATAATGTCAGAATTGAGGTAGAGAAATTTGAGACTATCTTTCTACAAATGTTCTCATTGTATTGCAATCCATCTATGTAGAAAATTTTTTTGCCCTTCAGTAGTTGAAGATTGATTGCTGAAACTCATCTGGCACTTCTTTGTTGGAAAAATGAAAGCAATCATTTTTGTAGCATATTGCTTGCTTGATTGGAGCAGAACATAACAAATGATGTGATTGATACACCCAGTTTTGAGTAACTATATTTTAGAATTATGAAAAGGTAGGTTTAGAACTAGACAAGGCGTTCAACACACACAGAGACAAAACAATAGAAGGACGAAGGGGCACATGCATGGCACATGCTCATGATGTCACAAAGAACCAAAGAAGGAGATACAGGAATCTACAGAAGAGGATTCCCAGGAATCATGAGAGGGGTGCAACTGGGCATAACATCAACTACCACAGTCAATAGCTGTGGCAGTTATCCATTATTTTTTGTCTGTGACCATGAAATTGAAAACTCTAATGCTTCCAAAATATTTCTTTAATCCTCTAAGAAAACTTTCATCAACAGTTGTGCCAACAGACAAAAGATACAAGAACAAGGACGAGGAAATGCAGCAGGGAAAGTTATAATAAATCAAATGAATTGCCAGTTAGTAGTGATTCATTTATGAATGTCAAAAAAATTTAATTCATGATTTTGGTGTTCCATCAATGACAATATTCAAGTCCCCATCAAAATTTAATCCTGTTTTTTCTTTTGAGTGTGACTGAATTTGTTGTAGGACTTGATACACTTCTATGTTAGTACCTAGATTTTTGACTACAACTCCACTGATACACTCCATTACCCCAAACTAAATAACACACAAATCAAATAGAGTATGTAAAGAAATAATTAGATTTGGGTTGTTGGAAGTCAAAGATTTCCCAGGTTTATGACAGCTACTGTTACCCCTTATTCAATAGAACAAATCAATAGACAAGTAAGACTTTTGGCAAACATAAAGCTGAAAGCTAACACCAATATATGATCTGTCCATCATAATATAGCATTATTTTGTTTTTTATTGTTGGTCAAGCAAGTTTGAGGGAAATCCAACAATAGCAAAAGGTAATGATATGGTACTACTCTGGCAGTATTTTTACAATCTGTTGAAAATGTATCTTTTGTATTTTAGTTGTCAGTGCAGTTGTGGAAAAGAATATAATTTTTATTTGTCTTTTGCATTTAATAACAAATAATACTAGGTATTACAAAATGGGGGACAAATGGTTTTTGTTTCATCCATCTTCAGCAAGACAGACCATGTTCCTTGATTGGTTGCTTTTGAGAAGACACAAAAAAATTTCAACAACCATCATAATAGCAAAAATCAATAATCAAACAGCAATTAGGTACACTTTGGAAAGTACAAACAAATTGCTATGTACAGATTATTACTTTTTTCAATTATGCTCTTTGCAACTAGTATTGGAAAAGTAAATTTAAAGAGAAGACCGATTTTCCAAGTCCAATGTGATCTTATTGAAAAAGGAAGAAAAAATCTTAAGAATGATATACATAAATGAAAATTAAAGATATTAGATTCGGGTGCCAATTTTTTCCATCAAGGATCTGACAGATGGAGTTGTATTGTATTGTATTGTATTGTATTGTATTGTATTGTATTGTATTGTATTGTA
>JALLPE010000722.1:0-15148 GCA_036940025.1 Conticribra weissflogii | reverse complement strand
TAAAATCCGAAACTGTGCTTATATCACATCTATTTTATCATTTCACTATTTTATTGGCTTTTAGGCTATTTGACATATCATATTTGGAGCAGTATAAGAGGTTAATCAGAATCTACAAATCTTTCTCTTCTCTCCAGAGAGTTGTGATGTCCACAAACTCCAAAGAACTTTGTGACATCAATCTTGTCTACCTCATTGCTTATCAATTTACTGTGTGCTATTATTTATGTTCTTCTGCAAAATTCTAATCTATAGCATAATACAATGCATAATAAATGCATCAAATTCATTGTTTTTTTGGATACTTATGATTTGTTAGTCTATCAACCACCGTAATTAGCAGTAAAACTGCTTATGAACAGTTTGTTTTTATGAAATTAGCAACAAGCCAATTCATAATATTAAACCTTGTGAATTTGCACAGAGGACTCAACACATCTAATGCACACTCGTGAAATTTCAACAAGTTTTTATAGAAAGAACAGATATTCATATGTCTGATTATCTTCATATAACTTTTTTCCATTTGTTTCAAGGAGAATAGCGCTTTGGTTATCTTGGAAAACCAATCAATTTGATATCCTTGGGCGTTCATGAAGAAATTTGTCCCCAAAATTTGTTGACTAGCATCATCAACCCCAACCACTTCAGCTTCTGTTGAACTGTTTGTTTTAATCTTTGCTTTCTAGACAAATTTATCACCACCTATTTCCCCAAGCATGATGCTTCTCCTGTGTAACTCATATAGTTTAAATATAAAGCAAATAATGCATCTACCCACCACCATACTAGACTCATTTCACTTGCATCCAAAGTTAAAGATAAATGCAAATGCTTCAATAATCATCACAATTTTTTCCAAATATCCTCATCTGGCTATTTGAGTTGTAAGGAATGTTGTCCCTGTTTGAATATCTCTGCAACAGCAACATCACAATGGACAAAAGCAATTGAGCCACTGTACTATGAAAGCATTGTGTGTGTTGGTCATCAAGAATCACCTTTCACTTTGATCTTGAACTTGAAAAAATCTCTCCAACATGGGTAGATTACATTCTATTAATATATTCTATAAAGCCATTGATGACTTTCTTCTTATAGTCTGCCATGGAGATCCTTACTTGGTTTTTGGAATATCACAGCATTACTCCTAGGTAATTGTGATTTGTTCCCCTAGACGCCCAAACATATATTCCATGTATAAATGTTATCATTTGATAATGCTGTCAACCTTGCACAAATCCAAATGTAATATTTTGTTATCATTGACATGAAATACCATGGTCATTTCCATCACATTTACATTCATATTTGCAACATATAGGTCATGGGGATTAAGACCAAAATATATCCCCTCCAGGTCAGGCATGAGCTTCAGATAAAATCAATGTGTAGACCAGAGCAACCATGTAGAACCTTGTACAGAGTGATGTGCAACATTTTGTCTCCCTTGTTCCCCAGAGTATTGTATTGGCAAAATTCTTCCAGCCAAACTTCAAAAAAAATACAACCAACTTGTCATATAACACAATTGTGTGGACCACTTCATCCAATTCAATATTGAGAAAAGTTCAGACCAATAACTACTACATTGTGCCCTTCAGTTGCTTTTATGGCTGTGGCGATAAGAACTGAGTCAGTCATGACAGTGGGTAAAGCTGCAGCACCAACTTGGATGCACTTTCATTTTTTGAACTATCAGCAACCAAACAGCCCTTAATAAGCCCAGTTCACTTTCTTTCCAGGAACATCAGAGACTCCAGGGTTCCGCCTTTTTGTGCAATTTTAAAGTATAGGGGTCTTGTGGCTTGAGTACTTTTTGCAGATGCAAGGCATCCGATTCTTTGGAAACTACATTCTCTCCTTTTTCATCAAAATTATTCAATCCTGGCTTGAGGGTGATGTGTGTTTCTCCTACCACTACTGTAGTATAGCTATAATTAACATAATGCAGTGAGCATCCAAATCCTTGTCCACCAGAGGAGACTGAATATTTTCTTCTCCATTCCTGGCTGTGAGGAAAGAGCTTGTCTTGTTTACCTGAATGTTGCTTTTGTGATGACGAGAATAGTGAAGGCTAAAATTGGATTCAAGTTGTATTGTCAGTCCACATGCGCCTGGATGACCTTGTCTGGTGGGGCCACAACACCCCCAACTGCATTTGGGTCATCGAGAAGTGCAGAAATGCCATCTAGAGCCACAACAATGTTGTCATTGGCACAACCATTGACAGGCATGATATCAATTCCATTCACATCACCTTCCATCCCTCAGTCAGATCTGCCAATGGTGGGACATTGTTCATGTTTGGGGCGACATCAGCACCCCTGATGTCAGCAGGATGCTCCAGAAATTCTGGTGGTGGAGCTGCAGCAGCAGGTGCCATGGTATCTGCAGCAGCAGGAGGATTGTGGAGACCAATTTATGCACCATTTGCAGGATCTAAACTCCTGTGGTTGTCATCCTTTACAGGGTGAGGAGCAATTTCATTGTCACCATCATCAATGATGTTGCCTTTGAAATTGGTAATGAAGCGGTTGGCCAGCTTTTTCACTATCATGTAAACACAATCAATAACTTCACAAGACATGGAGAGTAAGGTGAATTGGTTGGCAACAAGTTGCTAACCTGTGAACCTGTGTCCAGGATGTAAAATTTCTAGCTGCCTTGAACAATTCCAGTGGGACCAAGAATAAAAGCACCAACAGCTCATAGCAGGTCAGTAAAGTTGTGTGGGACAGAGTTTTTATATTTTTGATCATATATCATAAGTACGAAATTTTGTACAGTTGTGTTTTCCAATATCTAACTTGCAACCTGTCAAAATGATACAAGGGTTGAGGGTGCAAGAGACACTTTTCAATGGGGAAAGGCATTAAGCCAAAAACACAGAATGAGACAAAACTAATAACAAAGTGTGCTGAAAATCAAGAATAAGACAGACAACACATTTGGGTAAAAATATGCTCTTTCATTGTTTTTAATTTCTGGTACATGTTTGATGGTTACAGTGATATTCAAATCAACATCTCCAATTAATTTACAAAGTGGATCAAATATTGATTCCCTACCATGGCTGTGGTGACAGTAACACCAAACCAACAATACACAGACACAATTTACTTCATTCTTTTTCAGAGAGATGCAGCAGTACAAGGTGACATGTAGGTTATTGTATTCAATTTAATATTCTGTGAAATGGATACCATAAATGTCAACCCACTACCAAACATAAGATCTAAAACAACAAGAACAACATCTGTGTTGCAAGTAAACAAAGGCTTAGTCAACATGTTATGTTTTTGACATGATATTTTTCCTTAAAGCAATGCCACATTTTCCCCAAAAATGTTGTTGTCAGCCATTGTAATCAAATCCAATGTCAAAGGGCTATTGATAAACAGATTGTCTCTCACCTTAAACTCAAACTGTCAGAACTGAGTAAACACATCATGTTTATGACCTCATGGGCAAATTTAGCTGCAGCCACCTGTCTGGGTGTATACCCTTAAAAAAGAGTGTCTACAGTATCAATGAGGCACACTCCTGTCTGAGGCATAAGATATCCATACAGGCTCAAGAGCAAACAGTGGAAAATCAATGATTGTGTAAGACCCACAATGCAGAAACAGTTGGAAATCTGATTGTAAAAGATTTCACACCCTGATCCTTGTATCTTGGAAAATGAAAGAATATTTGCAATTCCTCACTCACAGATCCAAATTGGGTCAGAAAATCTATGTTATGGCCCATTGTGTCACTATAATTGATCCCAGCAGTACAGATTGCAATAGAGTGAGGCACTTTCTGAATTTGGTGGAGAAAAGCCTTGTTTTTAAAGACATGGCATTTCAACTGATTGTCTAGGAGGATGTGGTCATCCCAACTCTAAATGCTTTTTGCATCCTGGAGGAACACAAAATTTGATCATAGTTGACCATATCAACATTGCATGAGACATTGAAGGCAGTCAAAGATCAGACAAAACAGACAAGCAACAGACAATCAGAATGCACACTAAGAAAAATCTCTGTGCCCATTAGTCACACAGCGCCTTAAGTGTGTGTGGGAAGCAGAAGCACACAAAAAATTACTCAACAACTTCATAATTTTTTGGATGGGGGTTTGGTAATACCAGCGATGTTAGCATCTAAGAAGTGTTTTTCACCATCAGGAGCACTTCCATTGCCTTGAACCCATGTTTGGCACCCCCTCTGCTTGTGAGCCTTTCCCATCCACCCACACTGCTGCCCTGGGCAGCTCCTCCCCTCAGTCCCTCCCTTGCTCCTCTTCTCAACACAACAGCCCCCCCAACTTCTTGCCTCATGACAAATTGTCCAACCAATGCTCTTACCATGCACAGTTTCAGTTTGATCCTTCTCCTTTTTTCTTTCTCACCTACCCTTTTCCATTGCATTGCCCTGGACTTGCTCCATCTTCTTTGCCCCAACACAACACTGCAACATCTGCCCCAAATAACTCTCCCAAATGGTAATTTGGCGCCACCCAATGCTGCAAGCCACAGCAAACAAAAACCACATCTGCCCTGGCGTGCCTCATACTAAAATGTTGCTTTGCAAAGGATCTCCCCCAATGCCACCCCACGCTATGGCCATGATGCACCTCATCAGCTCATGCTCACCTTGTCCTTGCCAACAATGTACTGACCATGACTGTGGTCAGTCCACCATATTTTCTTTCTAAATTTCCCCATCCCCTCTTTTCTGCTGCCTTGCAGCCCCCAACTACCATCCAAACTGTGCCATCCCCAGCAATATCACCCCACAATGGCAATAATAGCAATGGAAGGGACAACAGGAGACACAACAGAGATGAAGCAAAAGGTGACCCCAGTTCAAATGGTATCAAGAGCTGAGCAACAGAAGTGTGGCAGCAGTGCCTAATCCTGTTCCTAGAGTGCTACCAGTTCAAGGGCCAGTGGCTGCACCAGCAGTTGGGAGAGACAATGCAAGTCTGCTTTGGAATTACTGTTATTGCAAGTAACACAGTACCCCAGCACGTTCTATCTAGCCCCACTGGGGCTTTCTACCTCTAGGCTTTGGCCCCTTGTGCTGGAGGGTAACATTCCAGCACGCTCAACCCAGCCCCTCTGGCGCTTTTGATCTCTAGGCTTTGGCCTGTAGTAGTGTGGGGTAACACCCCAGCATGCTTGACCCATCTCCACTTGGGATTTTGACCTCTACGCTTCCGACTTTCAACCTCTAGGCTTTAGTCCCTTGTGCTTTTGGGTGACACCCCAGCATGCTTGACCCAGCCCCCCTGGGGCTTTTGACCTCTAGGCTTTGGCCCCTTGCGCTGTGGGGTAACACCCCAGCATGCTCAACCCCGCTCTGACTTGTAACTGCAAAATGTAACAATCAACAAATTTTCAATTCACTGCAAACTGTTAGATGTGATCAATTATATGCAACCAACCCCACCCACCAGGGCTTCCAATTATTACATTCTTTTCATTTCAAAACACCTAGCCTACTCATAACAGCCATATCTGGCTCCCTAAACTAATACCTTTTGACACTTACCCAAAACCAAGCCTACCATCTCTTCTGCTCCATCTACTGGGCTCCAGCCTTGTCTTCTTGTATTATTTTTGTCCAATGATACAATAAAGAATTGGCACCTCTAGCACCAAATCATGTCTCTTGACAACAGTTCCCACCCAATATGTGTTTTTGCCACTTGTCCCAACCACAATTCTAACCTATCAATGCATCTCCACACCATCACCTTGCCCTGCATAGTCATTGCTTTGGCAATCCCAACATCAATTACTTTGGTAGTCACACTATTCCATTTTTTATGAATTCTGATTATCCATTGCTCTTGCCATCTGTGCAGGCAATTTGCCACAGCAAACTCAACATCCAATTGCTCTGGCAACCCCCTCATTTTTTGGCCTGCAAAATCCTGACTATCCATTGCTTTGGCAACCCTGACATTCCATCCTGGCAATCACCACAAACAAATGTGCTGGCACCCTGTCACTCTATGGTTTGTTCAACACCGCCTCTCTATTGCTTTAGCAAAAGTGCTGTTTTGTTGCTTCAGCAACACCAACAACCAAATGTGCTGGCAATCTCATCATTCTATGGTTTGTTTAACCCTGTCTATTCATTGCTCTAGCAATAACAATTTTCCATTGCTTTGGCAATACAAACAATCAACTGCACTGACAATCCCATCATTCTATAGCTTCCTCAACCCTCAACCCTGCCTACCCATTGATTTAGCAACACCAACTTTATATTGTTGTGGCAATATAAACAACCAACTGCACTGGCATTCCCACCATTCTATGGCTCTTTGAACCCTTCATATCCTTCGCTTTTACAATACCAATGTTCTGTTGCTTTGGCAATAGTAACAACCCAACGCATGACAATTCCATCATCTAATGGCTTGTTCAACCCTACCTCTCCATTACTTCAACAATACCAATGTTCCATTGCCTCAGCGACACCAACTCCCACTGTGTTACCATTCACATCGTTCCATGGTTCATTCAATTCCAACTATGACTTGCTTCAGCAATCCTGACAAGCCAACTGCTTCAACACTTCCAAAATCAATGCTGTGGAATACCCATCATTGCTCAAGTAATCCTGACTGTCCAGTGCTTTGACAATCCTGATGTTCCAGTGGCTTTGGTTCAATTATTTTGACAATCTCATCATTCTATTGCTCCTGCAATCCCTACTATCCATTGCTTCTGCAATCCCAACTTACATTCCTTTGGCAAACCCAACAATCATTTGATTCAACAATCCTAACATTATCTTGCTCCTCCATTCCAACTTTGATTGGCCCCAGCATCACCAATGGTCAAAATTCTTTGGCATTCCCAATGATCACAACTTTTCCTAAATCAATTGTTTTGCATTCACAACAACTCCACTGCCTCAGCAACCATCACAACCCATTGCTTTGTCACTACCAACAACCCATTGCATCAACAATCTCAACATCTCATGGCTTAATACTCCCAATTTTTCTCTTCCTTCTTCATTCCAATGTTGACAACACCAGCCTACCCAATGATCTACCGTTCTGGCTCTCCCACCTCTCAATCACTTCAAAACCCCTACACACCAATTGATCTAGCAATTTACCTAACCCATTGTCCCAACAATGCTGCCAATCCATTACCTTTGTAACCCCAAAATCCATTTGCTTCAGAAATCCCATCAATCACACTGGTTCAGCATTTCCAACAGTCTTTGGTCCTGCTAGCATGCCTCTCCATGGCAATAACACCCCTGACGGTCCATTGCTTTGACACTCCCAACAATCACCTACCACCACAAGCCCACCCTTCAATTGCTCTGGAATTCTCAACACTCCTTTGTTTCTACAACCTCAACCCCACCCACCAATTGCCTTGGCAATCCCAACACTCCTTTGCCTTTACAAACCCACAATGACAGTGCTTTGACATTCCCAACCTCCCATTTGACCTACAATCCCAACTTTTCATTACTCTCGTAGTCCCATTTTTTGATTACTTCTGCAATCACAATTTTCCATTTCTTTCACACCTCCAACAGCTTGTTGCTCTACCATGTGTTACTTTAATCACTTAATAGATCTACCCATCAATCTCTATGGCAACTCCTCCATTTTCTTGCTACTAAATTCTTGCACATCCACTGCTTTGGCATTCCCAACATTCACATCATGCGGCATTCCCAACCACAATCACAACAATGACTGATCCTCCCATTGTGACATTCCATTGCTTCAATATTCCTGACAATCAATAGCTTTGGTAACCCCACAATCCACTTGCACTGGCAATCACAACATCTCCTAGTTTTGGCTACTGCAATAATCTACTGCATTGGCACTACCAATTATCCATGGTATGATCCATTCTCAACAATCCACTACCTTCATTATTTTAACATTCATTGCTTTGGCGATCCCTCCAAACCACAACTTCAACCATCTCAACTTATCATTTCCCCAGCAATTCTGTCTTTATACAGCTTCAACAGTCCCGCCCCATTCTTGATTGGATCTTCAATCCTCTCCATTTTGCTACAAATTCCAAACATCCATTGTCTCAACAACCCCAACAATCGACTGCTTTGCCAACCACTATAACCCATATTGCCTTGACAAACTAGTCTATCAAATCTGCGGCACCTCCATGCAATCATTGCCTAAGGCAATCACAACTCTCCTCTTCTTCAAAAACCATGTCAATCCATCCTTCAGCAGCCCCAACCTTCCATGGCTTTGGCCTTCCCAGTACCCCATTGCCTCAGTGGGCACACAATTCTATTGCTTCAGCTACCCCAACAGTCCAATCCATCAACTCAGGAGTCTCAACTAATTATTGCTTCACCAACCCCCACTTTCCGTTGCTCTGACTACCATGACTGTGCACTGCTTTGGCCATCCCAACCACCCATTGCTCAGGAAATCCTTCTAGCATGTCTATACCATACTCCCATCCATCCACCATTACCATTCACTCCTAACCATCCCCCTAAAATTCCAATATCTTTGGCTTTGGCAATCCCAACACTTCATTGCTTTGCAACTCTATGACCCATTGCTTCAGCTTGTCACACCATCACTTTGTCCTCTACAAACTTCTCTTGCCTTGGCAATTTCAACTACCCTCTCCCTCTGCACAATTGCCTCTCTATGAATGTGGCTTCTCATTTCTCTACCCCAGTCTTCTCTCACTATGGAACTTAAACCTGCCCCACACAGCAAATTTCACATACTCACCTCAGTTGTTCATCCCCAACACAGTCTCAATCTCAATGACCACATTTCTCCTTTCGCGCCTTCCCCTCTTCCTTCTACCCATGACCCTTTACAGGTATGCCCCTTTGCAATTGACCTCTCACTGCATGGACCTCCTACTCCATCAGCAACACCCCTGCTGCTTCACTACGCCATTGCACTCTCAGTCTCCTCTTCATTTTCACATTATTTGGTTCATTCCTTTTCATGGCCTTCCTCCCTTGCAATCACAGGTCCTTAAGCCCCCCAATGCCCATCCTCTTGTGTGCCTCCAGCCCACTTCTCTCTCACCGATGGTAGGAGCGCTGAGCCTCTTGGGGTGGTACAAATCTCTGAGATTCTGTAACCGCTTCCTTAAAGACCTAGTTGGCATACTTCTCAAACTACTACTTTTCTCACAATACCAACAACTGCTCACGATACTAGTACATAGGAGCATAGCCATGAGCTGGACCAAGGCATGATGTAGGTTTTCCAATTTTATGAAGAAAAGATTTTTTACCACAGCCTCCTGTGGAGATGTCCCTCTAGATTGAGGCCCTGTTGATCTTAGATTGATTGGAGGAGAGGGTTAACATTGGTCAAACCAAGGCCTACATTGCATCTTCAGCAGTCATGTTGACTTGATGTTTGTTTTCATCATCCCTGAGTTCAATTTGGTAATTACTTTTTGAGGGGTGCAAGTTGGGGCACAATATATTTCCCCTTCTATGTCTATAGTACCAACTATCCCAAAAAAGAATATGTTCTTTGCTGGGAACAAGAAATTGATCTTCCACCATTCCTTTTTGCATTGTTATCAGTATTTGTCAATGTAATTCCATTCCCTCACCCCAAAAAGACAGATCAAATGCATTGACATGTCTTCCAGTTGTAAAGGAACCAGTGCACATCTGGGAGAGATGTAGGGTAGATATCAGCTCCAGTGGCATAAGCATTTTCTAGGTACTGGACCATTCCTCTGCACCATGCTTGATTGATGTTAAGCAGATACATTATGAAAATCACCGTGTCTTTTGCCCTGACATAGGATACATATCATTCTACTTGAGTTGTAATATCACCTATTAAACCTTGCTTTCCAGGATGTTATCAATCACACACTCATCATGAACCAAACTGACACATACAGTCTTGAGTCTTTTGATTCTTCCTACAAACTCCCAATATGGAAGTTTATATCATTCAGTTTCTGTTGCACTTAGTGAAAAGTTATGACAAATATCTTTGCCTCAGTGGCTGTCCATTCTTTCTTTTAACAAGTGTCCATTGTCTTATGAGTATGCACCCAAATCATCTCATCAAGTGCAATCATGTTTTGCAAACCTAGAGTTTGTTTCCAACTTATTGCAGAGCTTCTCTGTACAATGACCCCGCATCAAGGTACATGATTACTTGAGGTCCTTGTTGATATCTTCCATTGCATTAACATAGCAAGTGACTTCCCTCTCCCAAATCTCTTCATTGGTCCTCAAGGCCACTGCTGGTGGATCTGCAGGATTTGTTGAATACATTGTGGCTCTGGCCAATATTGTCTTGACCACTGTGTCTCCTTCATCATACATGATAGCTTCCTTGGATTTTAGGAATAGCTCTGGGTGAAATTCTTCCCCATAGTCAAATATTTTCCTTCAATGCATCACATTAGCCCATGAAAGGCTTGGCTAAGAGCAATCAATTCTTTACATCAGAGGCATTGGTGGTGCCAACAGGAACAGACTTTATTATTCATTATTCTGTCAGCAGCGTTTTTTGGCACTGTGCTCAAGTTGAGCCAACATAGTTGTATTGGATAATTTCTGTTGAATTCTAAAAATAAATAATTGTTTGTCATTTAATCCTTAACTTATCATGATTAGATTAAACTGAAATCATGACAACAAAAAGAAAGACAATGATGGGCCATGAAAACCAATCAGCAATTGAAACTAGCTAGCAATATATGCTTACTTTTACTAATAGTTGCTACAGGTGGACTGTAGACACATGGCATATATCTTCCCATATGCTGCAACTAACTTGTTCAAGGATACTAGGTTAACTTTATTGCCAACTTTTTTACTTCTTCTGCCATACCACTATACATTTAATCAATACAGACATTCATGGCAACACTGTGGGTAACTGTGGAAGTCATTGTGATGACTTTCTACAAACGTAGCAAAAGTAAGAAAAAGTGTACAAAAATTTGAAACAATTGTGTCTATTTGCTGAAAATTTACTCAACAAAAATATATATTTAATTAAATAAGTAATCATATTTGGAATTTTTTTCTTCAGTCCATTAGGTCACAAATCAAAAAATCTGTCTAACTCATGACCTTGGTTTTTATTTTCTATCAAACACCTATCTAACAGAGATTTTAAAATGATTCCAATGAAATCAAAATAGCAATACTTTAAAAAGTAGATTATGGCCCAACAGTGCATTATATCAAGATAAAAAATATGAAAATAGGACATACCTATTATGCTCAACAAACAAATGGTATGAAAACATCCAAACAATGGCGCCAAGTTGACCAACATACAGGCAAAAAGGAGGAATGAGTGCACAGCAGTGCCAAGGGTACTGGTGTCATCTCGCCTATTGTATATGTCTTGATGATACGATTTCAATCACGAAAATGACCAGTTGCTTATGATTGAATTGGCAATGTAAACTTAAGTTTGGTAAGATCAAGACATCAAGACCTTTAGAGAATTTCACAATAATTAAAATCTCACAACAATCAAACAATCATGCAGTGGGGAATAGTGTATTGTGGCCCAAAATTGTGGACTGATTTTTATTTGGCATTTGCATCCTCCAAACTATTGCAAAGGCAAGATGAATGTAAGGTAATGGCAAAATGCCATCATACCCTTACTCTGTAGAAGATAACTGCACATGAAATGATTGTGCTTTTAAAACCAGCAGGAAAAGAGGGACTTCAATGATAAAGTTAACAAAATCTCTCTGGTGATTGTCATCAATCCAACCTCTAAAGTATATCCCAGATCCCAGAAAATGATGTAGTTTCAGAACACCAACTTCTTGTCCCACCTTCTTTTGTCATGAATGCTTTGAAACTTTCTGAACCAGACCAAAGAATTCAAGCTCTTTCCACAAAGACAATGATTCTTGAGATTTTTGGCAAGCATGAGATCTCTGTGGGTTGGTTGGAGAAGAGGTTAAGTTGTTTGCTACTATAGCACTACTACTACCATAATTCTAAAATCACCATCATTTACATCCAGAGATGAAATAATTAGATAATTTTATACACATTTATACTATTTGGGCAAGAGAGTAAAAATTGGGATAATGACAGGTGAGTCTCATGTCTGTGTCCAAATGAGATTACCAATTGTTGAAAAGGTTATATTCTAGACCATTACACCAATATGTGCTAGTATACAAGAACACAGGATTAGCGGGGTGCTGCAGCAATAATTCTATATGCACCATAATAGAATGTATGAAGTGTCTGTGGAAGTTAAAAATTTCTGCAATAATGTCTGCAGTAATTATTCTATGGACATAAAAAGATTGTCTCTCAAAGAGCAAAAACTTGAATAAGATGGATGGGTATTACCCAGTACCAGCAAAAAATGCCAGATTCACACAAAGAAAATTGAAAAATGTATTGAGTGGCATGTGTTCATGAAACATTTTAAGAAGTTCTCAAACAAATATAACCATAAACAAAAATAACTCATCATAACATTTGAAAATGGAAATATCTTCATTTGTTACACTCTTTTTTATTTATTAATTATTATTTAGTCTTTAGCCTATGAAAATTCTAGCTTGGAACATTTCAGTGACATTATTTTACATTTTTCTTTCACTTAAGTGACATTTAAATGTTGGAACAGTTGGAGATATTTGTGTTTGGAGGAGTTTGAATATTATTTATTGGTCAAAAGTAGAGGACGTTGTGTATCATAGCTGGTACAAACTGAGTTACCAGCATCCGATTTTGCCCCACCTCTCTACTAAGGCCAATTATCATTACAACTGTGATTTTAGACTTTTTGGAATTTTTATAGTGCATATTACCAAGGTCAATTTCACCTCTTCCAACCAGCCGCAAAAAGATTTATAATGGCTTGTCTTTGCAAAATCATACCCCTGAAATCATACCCCCAGATATCACCATGTTTGAACATAAAACACTACTAAATTATACACAAAACCATGGACCATGACAGCAGGTAGAAAAATTATGATTCGGTATATTTCTATGATTGTCGTGTTTTACCCCTTATTTTCAAGACTTTTCATACTTATGTAAAGTCCAAAAAGTATGATTTATTAAGTTACCATGACTAAGCCTCTAAAGACAAAATAGGTTCCAAAATATTAAATTTTATTTTCTAGTATTATGCACTTTTTGTATTTTCAGACTTGATGGTGCTATACTACCAAATGCTGGAAAATCAATTCTATGTAAATAAAGTTAAAGGTAACTTAATAATATATTATGATTGTGAAACTATCATGAACAGTTTTGTTTGTTTCTGTTCAAGGATTTACTAACCTTGGTTACCAATTCAAATTATTTTCATGTTTTGTTTTGTATTGTCTGGCTGTCACAGCATATTAGCTGTGGTATTACATAAGAATGGGGGCATTAATCCAAGCCAGGGGATTTTTTGCAAACACTTCATTAAAGGGCCGTTCATCTAAATTTGGTATTGAAAAGAGTGACTCATATCAAAGAACTTAAGTTTAGCTTTCTCATGGTATGCAGATGACCTTGATGGCCTCTAAAGTTTGCTGGGAAAAAGCCACAACACAAAGGGCATAACTTAGATTTAGAAGCCATCATGTCATAAGTATTCTAAGGCAGCAGATAGTTAATTAACTATAACTTCTTGAGATAAAAATGCTATTATTCTTGACTCTTACAGTATCTTCAAAAGAATTTACATGTCTATTCCTGAGGAGATATGATTTTTTAAAAGTGTTAAAGAGGCTTGGTAGTTTTTTCAACAATTTGTTGGTAGTGATTGTTCCTTGACACTGTTTTTATAAAACATTATTTTGTTTGTATTCCTGTTTTGAGAGTGTGATTTTCATTTTTCATTGGGTGCCAATAATACAGGGGTACTTGAAATTGATGATATCAGTTTGTAAATAGGAATACAATGAAACTCAAATGACATAAAGAGGCTGTTTCACAAAACTGCCTGGTAATAATATCCACTATCAATGTCAGTTTGACTGTTCTTTTCAAGTGAACACCAAATTTGCAATTGCATGGCCCTGTTGAAACAATGCACATATAAAAAATGGTCTGGTGGGTTGGTTGATGGCTGGTGGCTGGTGGCTAGGGTGCGGCAGCATATATGTTAAGAAAATCTACAATTTTATTTTGTTAGCACAATTCCTTTCACAGAGTGTGGAGGCAAATTGTGAAATATTGAAGCCCTTGTGTATTTCAATATTAAAAATAATCTAATATCTTCCTTTACAAGATGCTGTTTCAAAATGTTGTACTAAAGAGGAAGAATTACATACATTTTTAATCCCAAGTAAAGTTCACCTTTTCCTTTTTTGGACTAACTAGAGTCATTGTTTTTATTGGCCCTGGAGAAATGACCAACAACATAATCACCCTCACAATGGCTCACAACTCTAATTGTATGATTTATACTCCCATGTAGAATTCAACATAGGAGATATTTTTTAATACAGTGTAAGACACAGAGCACAAAAATCACAAGCTGTGGATTTTGTATTTTATGGCATTGTACTTTGTATCAAGAAAAAACTATGTCATATTAAATTTTTGCTTGGTCATCATGTCAATTTGAAGTTTCTCTATTTGGCCATTTAAGCTTTTAGCCTGACTAAATGAATCCAGACAAATGATAACAGCAATATGTATTTAAGACAGTAAAATACAAAACCAGGGAAGGTCCTTTTGTGATCTTTGTCCATCTCTGCCAGACAAATCAATGATTTTTCATAATTTCTTTTCAAGAATAAGCAAAAACCAGGCACAATGAAATCAAGCTAGCACAAGTTGGCACTAGCTATTTGCAAAAAAATGCAATCACTTTGACCAATTCATTCAATGGCCTTCAACATGCTTGTCAGCCATCAATTTCATAAAAAAAACAAAAAAAAATGAGTAGTGGTGATGCACCTTGAAAGCAAATGAATTTGAATTACATTTAATTCTGTTGCTAGGACTATAGTTTAGGAAAAAGATGAGAAAACTGTATTTTGACCGTATTGGTCACCAGCAACCATTTTTTGTCCGTCTCAAGCCAGACAGATGGAGCACCTTCCTGGGTTTTGTATTTTACTGTCTTATATGACAAAGCGCATACATGGATTAGTGCTAAAAAAGATGATCTCTCTCCGCATCTTTGG
>JALLPE010000721.1:0-15110 GCA_036940025.1 Conticribra weissflogii | reverse complement strand
CTATTTAGTTGCAGGGGCCGGACCATTAACCATTGACTATCACAGATACTAACTGTGATGGTTAATTATTGCCTGTAATAATGGCGATAGCTAACTATTGCCAATATCACCATTATTGAATGTGTGGTTTATATTATGACCACAACACTATTTTATGGGTGATAGTTGTGAACTATCACCGATAATATTATTTATGATAGTTAGGAGAGACATGTCTAAAAGAGGGAAAAAGTTGAAGAGACCTATGAAGAGAGAGATTTAATGGGAAACGACTCCTATGAGGTACCAAACAATACTATGTAAAAATCGTATGTCCGGTAAAATCCAAAAAAACTCTGCGTTAGTCGCCGAATTTGGCTTAAATATATCCAACAATGTCTTGATGCACTTTTCATACATATACGGTATGGTAAATTGATTTCCTTGAGTTCGGATTAGTCTCGGTTGACTTTTGGCATGGAAAAGTTCGATCAATTGGCTTCTTTTTCGGCTGCGAAAAACCCTCTAGACATTATTATTTAGCATCGTAGTTCGTACCTACCGAAAAATTTACTTACGAAAATATTTTTGGCTTCCTTACTGGCTTCCTCGCTTTTTTGCCATGTCGTGATGTAAAAAAAATTTTAAGCTTCACGGACGTAAGTTTCAAGAAGATAATATATTACACTAAAATATTTCGTGTTGCAGTTGTCTCAACGTCACAATCTAGAGGAGCAACGCCACAATCTCGCCCAGCGCGCAACTAGGTACTAACGCAACTCGTCGAATAATTTGCGTCTTGCAGTGTTTTCCACAATTTTTTGCAAAACTTCACCGATCCAATTGTTTATGGTCGGATGGATCGAAGCAGATTGCAATCAATCCAAACAACACCGAGTTTCTATTGAGTGTGATTGATTGTATAGTGGATACCATATAATGATGTTCACTGAATCACGACGTTAGGAGCATTCATCTTGGGATAATCAGGCAAGCATCCATTATCGACACGATTTGCTGCGTCTTGACATCAATTCATAGTGATAATCGTCACTATCGGGAAGTACCAGGATAGATAAATCTGGGAGGTATTTGACCCAGAGAGTTGCTGTTTGCTATAATTGATATGGCTCCTAACAGCTTTTTTGCTGGAGACTGCCATGCCATCGGCATGGGCCAGCTATTCGACGCACTTCTTGCAACATCAATCAATTCAGTGTGCGTTGACAGCGTGGTGCCGGCCGGGCCGCGGGTGTACAGCCCCACTTATCAAGATGCGATGAAGAAGGGTCGGTCGCCGACGTCTAACTGTGCATCAGTACAGCATGTGCCGAATATGCCACGGTCCGGTCTTTCGCCGTCTGGTTTCAACGAAGGTCATCTTGACAAATATAGTGACAACGACGAATCGGAACCAATGATGAATCCACATCACAGTCTTTCGAGACCACCACTACATCAACCTGCCCCGCGACCGTCCTTTAGGAATCGCAAGAAACCAGGTCTGTCAATTCAACCTCCTTCGTCTCCTTCCGATCGTCATGAATCACCGGATGTACCGCCTATTTACTGTGCAAAGAATGTTGAGATGAGGCGGAAAAGTCTCTCGGAGCGTCATTTCTTCCGCCCAGTGTCAGAGGATGACGAATCCACAGCTTCTCCGTAAAAGGTGGAACATTCTTTCACGGCGGCGCGAGGTCGACACTCGACACCATCTTGGGAAATGATTCTGGTGTACGAAAAACACATGTCAACGGAGAAAGAAGCGTGTGGCATAGTGACTATCATTCAAACAAATGAAGCGGAATAAAAGAGTCCTCTAAGATCAATAGGTGAAGACCTTGCAGGATCTCCGTTAGTTATATTCATCTTGAACTCCACCATTTTGTTGGATGATTTTTCTTTACTGCTATGACCATGACAACTCATCAGTGCGGATGAAGAGAAAATTATATACTACTTGATGAAGTGCAGTTGAACTTCATTTATTCCCGACTATTTCTTGTCGTTGTATCAACTTGCTCTTGCGTTCACAATCTTAGCGTTGGATAGTACTTAACGGCACAAATAAGGTCTAATTACCTCTACTAGAGGACTACAATACAACCCACTCGAGATAGCTAGCAGTTATCAAGATCTACTACAAGCGCTACGCAGTGGGACGAACTAACGTATGAAGTTACTTCTTGGGTCATTACTCTTTTTTGAGCAAGTTGTGTTTTCTTCATTAGCCCCTATCTTAATACTGACTTCGGAAGAGATTGAACACCCCTCAAATAAAACTATTCTTCAAGCACGCATTAAAAGTCCGTACCCACTCATTTCAACATGCTTGAAGAGGAGAACAGTATCGCCTTTAAGAGTCAATCAATTTAGTGTTACTAATTTCAGCTGTTAATAAGAAGATAATAATTTAGGCAAGACGATCAGCTAGGGATTCGTTGCGGCAATATTACGCCATGATAGTTTGCTTTGATAGCTGTGCATTCTTCTTCATTTCTTCTTCTCCTTCCCACCCCTCGAACCATGCAACACCATGCTTTCTTGTTCCATCGAAAACATTACGGCCATGCATACATTTGTAGTTGTCAAGCAAAACAACATCTCCTTCGGTCATCTTGACAAATCGTACGTTCTTCATTGTAATTTCATCCATGTGTTCAAGATCTTCGTCGCTGATATCGCCATCATCTCCAAAGAACATATCTGATTTGTTGATTTGTGATGCACCATCTTCAAAGCGCTCGGCTCCGTAACTAATGATTTGGGGTTTACCGATTCACAAATGTGTTAGCTCACAATGGCTTTTGTTTGCAACAGGTTGGAAATAAAAGAGAGAGACAATACCAACTTACATCGCTTCTCTGTCTTTGCGAAGCTTGGAAGAGTGTGAGTGGACAGATCGGAAAACCAATGGGGTTCACCAGTCACGGGGTGGATCAAAATAGGTGGTTGGCTGGGAGCCCTGGCTTGTAGCATCCTAACATTATCGTACCCTCCTTCGCCCCACTGCAAATCCACGCTGAAGTCAACCTTAGAATTGATCGCTGCGCTAACCAAACCCTTAAGGGCGCTCATGAGAGGAGGACGCACGAACTCGGGCAATCCATCGACCCAGCCAAAGAAAGGGAGTTCCATGACAGAGTAACGAATATTGCGAGAGTACAATTTTTCCGCGAGTTCCGGTTTGAGGTCGCGGAAGATGGCACGGCCATCGGCGATGAGGAATTCCCCTCCAGTTTCGGCAGCTTTGAAGCAGACGAAGGCAGCGGCGCGGGGGGCTCGGGTTCCGACAAACTCATTGTGCATACCTATGTAGCCGGATGGGAATGTTAGTTTTCGAACTGGGGTGCACAAGATGTGTTCATGGCACATTTTTCCAACATCTCACCGATGAAGAAGTTCTTACGACTCTCCTTGTTAACTGCCTCATAAACTGGACTGTTCTTGTTTCCGTCTACGGTTGGCCTAGCACTGACGGAATGAAGAGGATCCAAGCAAGTCTTCATCCCAAGCGCCTCGTAAAATTTCACAAATCCTTCTTGCGTCTTCATCAAATCAAACTCCCTGAAAATGACTGCACCGTTGTCTACCATCTTTTGTTTGATTTCCATCGCATTCGCCTTTACGTAAGCCAGTTGCCCATCGGTATCATCACTGGCAAGACCTATATCTGACGATTTAATGGTGGGTGCAAATTCCATATCCTTGCGCTCACGAAGTTGTCTTTGGCTCTCAAGGATATCGGGGATGCGATCTCCCCAAACGGTGAGTGGGGCGAGAGGAGGAGAATCTGCAGGAACACTGGACATTTGAAGAGAGGTGGCGACTGCGGCAGTATTACGGGGCATTGATGCAACGGGGGCGAACGCCGAGGTGGTCGACATGCCGGCACCAATTGCCATTGCAATCGCGGGGATGCTGAACTTGGCCATCCTAATACTTTGCTGTTGAGTTGTATGAAATGTTTGAAAATGTATGAATTATCGTCAGAAAGTGGTCCAAGACGAGAGCCCTCTTTGGAATGTTTTGAAATGTTCGCAAATGTGTTTTGTTTGATGCAGTTGCAAATAGGATTTTAGTATTTTTTTTTCATGACATTAATTTTTTCGTGCGTTTTTGCGGACAGCAGCTTTTTTTTTCGTCGACATATATGATATGGTATCTTCTTTGTGAATCGATTCTCCGTCCGCCTGCCTCGTCATCTTGTGGTTGAACTTTGTTGTTAGTGATGTGTTGTTTGCGATCGCTTCAACAGATATATCTTTATTGTTCCTACGTTGAAATCGGGGTTGAAGTTAGCGATGTCATTTACCTTTAATGGTATGATAGTAAAACACCATCTTTCATTCAATGAACTAGCAAAAAGAAAAAATTACACTGTTCTTAAAGGAAAGTATCACGGTTTAAAAAAATTTCTTTCCGATAGGTACATTTCTTGCAGTGAATCTGGAGTAAATCGAAAAAGTAGTAGGTACTGTAACAGCAACCGCCTGATGAAAGCCAAATGATATCATTGTGGTTCGATAGAGATTATTGGTAAATTTGCTCGTTAAACCTAGAACCGAATCGAGAAAATGGGAATGAACAACCTTCATCTCCTTCGTCTTGTCCTCGTTGTACTTCCGACGATAGCTCTCTCGTTCACACATCCTTTGGCCCCAACTCACCTAAGCACACAAAGGCGTCACTCCACAATAACCCGTACGCCGACCAACGTCAACTTCTTCGGAGGTAAAAGTAGTCAAGCAGAAGTCGACGGAGATGAACGCACCTACCCAGAATCCAAGCCAGCCACGTACGATTTGCTTCCATCTGGACCATTCGATTTCGCACCGGAGGCAATCGTGAAACCATTACTCAAGCAAACACAACTGCAAAACAGAAAACTCAAAATCATTTACAACGCAAAAAAGGATGGCTGGGATGCCAGGAAATTTCACAGCAAAGTAGATGGGAAAGGAGCTTCTGTTGTCCTCGCTAAAGTTCGTGGTCAATGGATCGGAGGATACAATCCTCGCGGATGGGCCAGCTTGGGCGGAAGTCGTCCGTCTGTGGCTAGTTTCCTATTTTACAAAAAAGGATTTTCGTGGCAGAAATTAAGAGTCAATCGCACTGGAGGAATGGCTTGCGGGAGGGATGAATACGACCAAGGAATTTATTTCGGGTCAGATTCATTGGTAATTCCTTTGAATGGGCAGAGACCTCGTTCTGTGGCAAGTAGGTTGGGTTATTACTTTGAGACAGGCCCTGATAATAGATCGACGCTCTTGCCTGTTGCTGGAGCCGATGCTACTGTTGATGAGTTGTATGTCATTTCTGGAGTCTATGCACCGGGTGAAGACATTCCAAATTCTGGTGGGGTGACTGATCTCGGATTGTATTAAATGTCAAATTTTGTTTTTGGTAGTAATTTCTCATGAGTGCAAATTATTTAGCCTTACATTGTTTTTGGTTGTAGGAACTGTTTCGTCTAAGTGTATTGGCAAAGCTGAATGGCTTGTGACAATTTTATTTGTTGTACGAAATCGAATTTCTTTCCGCATGATTTGATAATATTCCTTTTGCTGTGAATTTTCATCGTATGATTCGATATTTATCCTCTTAGTGTTTATCAAATGAACAATCCGCGTTCGGTGTATTTGATGTCAAAGTTCTGTTTTGAGTAAAAAAATGGATTCGAGGCAACCGGTTCGAGTATTTGCTGAATTTTGCTAACGTTTTTTGAAATGATGAGAGAAAAGAAGAAGAAGAATCACCATAATTTAATCATTCATCATTAACATTCAAATTCCCCTTCATAACCTAAAGTAACAAGCAGCTGTTTCGCCATTACACTAGGGCTAAAGTCCTCTGCAATTTTCAACCCTTCCTCTTGACACTGCTTCCTCATACTCGCATCATGCATCTTCTCTAAAGCATCCTCCAAAGTACCATACTTCTTAATCCCATATGAAGTCTCAGCATACACGCAACTATACCCATATCCATCCACGAACATCTCAAACGCTGGGCCTCTCACTTCAACTAGTACGGGAACACCACTCCTCATCACCGAAACGATTCTCTGTATCGACCCATACATCAATTTATCGTATCGTCGCTTGGGAGTGACAACCATGACATCAAAAAGAGTGCGGAATACATTGTAATACAACATTCCCGTGCCATATTCATTTGTTTCCACTAGATGAGTCATTTGAGACTCAGTCCAGCCGGAGGAAGACATAAATTTGAGGAACCATGCAGTGATCGGTGTCCCCTCGACTTTTTCGTCAATCATGGTGAATTCTACGTCGGATGAATCTATCGTTGGAGCAGGACAACCGCAGCAGACGTTTCCCACTTTCAGAGGGGCTCCTTTTTCAAATTCACGTATTTCTGGGATGTAGCTATCATTGGGATCATTATTGTACCAATGCTCAATGACATGTGTTATATGATTCTTGTTGTATAAGTCCCCCTGAAGTTTATTCTGCACAATGACTTCCATTCCCTCGGGGATATCTTCCTCTTTGATATCGTATTTATCCACCACATCGATAAATATCCTTCCCAATTTCTCTTGTTTAGGAGGGATGCCTTTTACGTACATGGTGGCATTGTAAGGATGGTAGAAGACCGACTCGGACAAGTCGCGAACGATCACATGAGCGGAGGGAGCGCATTGATCTGCGAAGTTTTTGAATGTGACGCAGCGGGCTTGGTAGGATCCCCATGCCATGGACGCTGTGTCGGTCGTGCAAAGGATTCTGTAGCGAGGGTCGTGAAGGGTATTTTCGTAGTTGGTTTCGAGTTGCCGAGTTTGGTCTTCGTTATCAATTAATCCAATAGAAACGGAGGGGGTGAAGAGATAGTCTTCGCCATGATCGAGGTCGTTGACACCGACGGAGGTCTCTTGGATTTCAAGTTGGCGGGCTTCATCTTCACGGCTGAAATCTGTGCTTCGATCGAAAGAATTGTTTCTGTCTTCAATGACTTCATAGATGAATGAAACAGCCATGAGCCCGATACAAAACACAAGAGTTATAGAGATCAAACGCTTCAACCTTCGGGAGATTAAGAGTTGAGAGAGAATTTCTTCATCGTGAGGAGAAAACAATTTTGGCATGGTGGTGGGCGACGCTAATATAATATAATATAGTAATAATTATTTTTTTATAATGTGAGGTGGTTCTGTCTTTTTTCAATTTAAAAAATATCATAAATTCATACTGCAATATTCTGTAAAATTTTTTCATAAAAAATAATAATGTGCATAAGAATAATATATATTACCATCTTCTATGACCACCATCCAGATCGAGATGCCGCCGATTCCTTTAGCGGTCATTTTGATGGTCATAGTAAAATTGGGTCATATCCTCACTCTATTTTCTTTGAGAATTGTCGACGTTGAGAGTCATTTTTCGTATTCAGACGATGCTTATATTTTTTGATATGACCAGATATGACCCCTGGACACAAAATTTCCACAACAAGGAATAAGAACTCCGACAACAATCTCAACACCGCGAAGTTTCGACCGGACCATATTGCATTGTACTCCCACTGAGTGACGGCCGAAGAATAGTAGTGGAATTGGAGATTTAACTTCACATTTTTAATACATGCAATTCATAATGACAAAACCCACGGCATGTTCATCCATAGCGGCCATAGTCTTTTTCTCAGTGGTATCATGGCTTTCTTTCCACGGTAGCGTCGGCCCCTCTGATGACACCAACGACCTGATCCCCCGTCAACTTCGCACGTTGGAGAGTCTATATTCGGACCCAAAATCCATGATCTACAAGAAAGATTTAAAAAGTGACGAACTCGTTGACCTCATGGTGAAATCCTTCCACCGTAACACTGTCATGATAAATCTCTCTTTGGGAGAGGCCGCCTCCAACAGCAACCTCATCGAGCGCTGCTACCGCTCGGCGCGATACACGGGTAATTTCGAGGGCTATTACGCCGTTCTGACGGATGCCCCCGTTGAACGCTTCGCCGATTTGCTGGCCAATGATGATAAGTTCGTTGTTCTTCAAGTCAAAGACGAAGATAGGAGGCATGATATCAGCGATATCATGGCCATGAAGTTTTTCAAGACGTTAATGCCGAAATATGTCTACAGCCATCCCAAGTTGCAAAATGTGGAAAATATTAACTATCTGGATTTCGACATAGTCGTCGGCCGAGACATGAATACTTTCTTCAAAAAACTATTGGAGCGTAAGCTTCAGGATCGAGAGCAACTGCCCCAGGGGGTATCTTCCGTCTACTTCTTCCAAGAACATCACGACGATGGCCGCAACGGCGGCGAAGTTCTTCATGGAGGAGTGTCTTTTCTCGACAGAACCTCAGAACGCTGCATGGAATTGTGGGGGAAGGAAATCGTCGCTGCCGCTCACGATGGAATTGAACGAGATCAAAAGGCTCTCACGAAAACTTATTACAAGTCCAGGTCGGGGGAATACTCGGATTGTGTTCTCTTTGGTTTGGGGCGGTCGCGTGATTTGCTCTTTCCAGATGAATCTGATCTGAAAAACCACAAGGATTACACTTTTGTTCATGTGTCCAACAATAGGGCTCAAACGATTCCTGTGGAAATTCAGGAAGAATTTTTCGTAAGTTGTAATTTGTTTTTTCTTGATGTCTTTTTTGTTATGTGCCAGCTCATTTCCGAATATTGTTTGTTCTCACAACACACGTACGTTCTACCTCGTTGGGTGAACATACAACTGACAAGGCCTACGTTATTGGCATGAGTGAGGAGGAAAGGAATTCTGGAGTAACTTTTACTGCAAAACATGTTCATTTGGACCATTCCAAGCGCAACTGAGTTTATTTTCGTCGTGTCGGATCGAGGGGAAATGAAAGCTAGTAGTTCGGCATGTTACAAATAAAGACTGATTCAATTGTGAAGTGTTCAGATGGAATTGTCCGTATCATACATTACATGGGTCTCTTCATTCTGTGTCTGCAGATTACGGTCCAAAATCATCTAAAATACATATTTTTGCTTCAACTTGACCTTTTTCAACCATAAAATCGTGAAAATTAGTCAAACACCCTAATTTTCATGAGGACACGGAAATGCTATGATAACCCTAAGATACACGATTAGATTTGGGAATAGAAACGGCCATACTGAAGGAGTCCAAGTCAGAAATAGTGCTCGATCGAAGCAAAACTTCGCTCTTCGCTTCCTATTTCCACTTCATTCCTCGGCGCACACTGACGTAATGGTGTCACTAAGGATACTGTTGCAAAGCAGTGAATTCTCTACATGATGAATGAGATGGATGAACTATTGGAGAGTTGGTCAGAATTCCACAGGGAACAAAGTTGTTACCATTGGATGATAGCAAGCTGGTGAAAATTTGAGGCCAACTCTCCAACCAATTGCTGAAATGATATGGGAAAAATGAGCATTTCACACACCAGTGTTTAGGTACATCATTTTTTGCAAAAAGATACACTTGTGATCAGTTGAAAAGATCCAACTCAAACCGGAGAATTGATCAGACTAACAGATCCATCCAACTCCAAACCTACCTGATTTTTGTACAATTTACACAGATACCAACATCTACTTACAAGAATGTCTTGATGCACAACTGATACACAATCACATGCCAATTATTCACAAACAGGATTTCTCACCTTCATTCCATAGTGGATTTTAAGAGTTGGATTCAAATTTTAAAAACTTGCAGCCAAATGATATTGAACTAATCAGTTGGTACATGTTTTGATGTGCTTGAAGTATGCATGTAAATTCATGCACAAAAAAGTTGCTGTTGCCAAATCTAAAAAGGCTTCAAAGTGTTACTAACATTATTTCTTAGAATGACAATATACATTCAGCATGGTTTGGATATGATAGACTATTTGACTTTGGTCATAGCTTCAAGTAAGGGTTTTGAAAGTTACATGACCATGACTGTGAAACAAATTTTGTTATGACCTGAATAGCTGATATTTATTGTGTTAGATAATTATGACATCTCATCAAATGACAAATCCCCTTTTCATGCATACTATTATACTTACTTTTCATAGTTGGGTAGACTCCTCTTGTCATAAGGATTTATCAGGGTACATATGATTTCAGCAAATAATCCACATTGGTGGGAAACTTGTCTCACCTAGTCAGAGCATCACATTTGCCACATCTTAATACCATTTCATTGATATTACTTAGTAGATGAATACTGACTTGATTGTTGGACATATGTGAACATTGTCTAACATGATTGTATCATCATGGTGATTCAAACAACTGCTGTGGTGATCACAGCAGTGAGGGGATTTTTGCTAGTGTTTGTGTGCATTTGCCACTCAAATTACAACTGCAAGTCATTGATTCTTTTTCTGTACGTTCAGATTTAGGTTTTTGCACAAAAATGCATGACCACTGTTGTTTGCTTTCCATATTTCATGTTCATTACTATAAATAATTTATTTCATTGCTTACACTATGGTTTGCATAAACTTATCATGAGCACAACAATAATAGCATTAAGGTCCATCCACTCAAAGAAACATCTATCCCCTCCTTGAACTTTCACCTTGCACTATTGTTGTGCACACCTTCTCTGTTACTAAGATGTGTAATCGTCATGACAAAGAACCAGCTGTAAAAATCTACAATCTAATTATGCCTCCATTCATTCTCCCTCAAATAAAGACCTATTCTAGTCTAAGTGTTGTTGCATACATCATTTTGGCTGTTTGCATGTTAATTTCAAGGATGGATTTTCGAAGTAAATCAGGTTGATGACTATTATGACTTGATAATCTGAGTATGATTTATTCCATTGAGCAACATTTTTGAAAGCATTGAGGATGGAAAATTCTCAAGTAGCAATGGTTATGAGCCTTGTGCAATGGCAAAAATGGTTTTGGTTTATGGTTTCAATGCAGGAAGTGATGAAAGTAATGAATTTGTATTTTGAGTTTGTTGGAACCACTCTTGTGGGTTTTCAACAGAGAAGTCCACAGCAAATGATCCTCATTCTTCAGGACACACAGGCTCATCATCAAGTACATTAATTGCAAATACATATATCTGTAGTCCCTCATCTTTCATGAATTAAATAGAAAATTGGTTTAGACAACTTGACCAAAGCACCTGGTTCTCATTGTTGGACATGATTCCTTATTTCGTCACTTTGGAAGTGTATGATTGATTTGGATCACCCCCCTCAATATGGTACCAAATGAAGATTTTTACAAATCATGGTGGCCCTCATCTGCACTCATCCATAAGTTCATTTGCATCCCATGTTTATTAATTGTTTTGGCCCCAGATAAGCATATGTAAATAACATTCTCTCATTCCATCCATTTAATTGAATCATTTTATATGAGTGGCATTTTTGTGAAACCAAAGTTTATTTTCTCAGTGAATAAATATTACATGGTAAAATTCTCAAGATGTAGTTGTGGTACCTCAAAAATTTCTACCAGGGAAAAATTTATCAGCATTGAATTGTCTGTAACAATATGTTTGACATGAGGGTTGTTCAGAAATTTCACAAGCATACAACAAAAATACATGGCTATCATTCAGCAGTTTCAAGGTGAAAATAGAATTTTCAACTTTTCATGAGCATTTTTCAAAAATTCTGGTCCAAATCATGGTAATTAAGAGACCAATTTTGTTGAGTCCCAACATGGGCAGGATGTTATGGAGTTTACAACATCTCTGATGATTACACATTCAATCTAACTCAGAATCCACAGAAACCAACTTTGCCGCCAAACACTCCATCAACCAAACCACAATTTTTTCCTCTCGGTAACTAATGAACCATCTTAGTTGGAATTGTTTTCTGTCATTGTGTCAGAAAAAATAATAGCAAGACTCAACATAATCAACAAATACAAAGGGAGTAGACTGCATATTTTTAATATAGAATCATGGTTTGAATTTCTAATTTGAAACAGACCTTAATTGGAAAAATTACTAAACTTTGAAAATTAATATGTTTATTTTGAAACAAAGTTGTTGGAAATGTATTCCCTTCATTTATATGGGTGAAAATTGGTGTCCAGCAGGAAGTATAAGCTTGATCTGCCTGCCAAAGTGGGGACAAGCATGAATATGGTGTCAAAAACTGTCCAAATTGTTCTTGTAATGGCAACCAAATAGATGTTACATACATATATAACCTTACTGATTTATTAACAGGGGACATGGGGCTCTTAATAAGTGGAAAGGGTTGGTTTTGATGATTTTTAGAGGTGAAAGCCCACTGTTCCCAACAATTACAACAATTTTCTTGAATCATTTCTCCTTTTAAAGGCACCTTTTGATCATATAAATTGTGATAACAAATCAAAAACTACTTTGAACAACATTCGGGACAACTAAGCATACAACTATAGCAAATTGGTAATATTTTTGGAAGAAATAGCCTATTTGAAGGAATTACATTTGTTATCATCACTTGTACTGCTTAATTTTGTATCAAAGATGAACTAGGTAAATTCATCCTGACTCTGTGGTGCAACAAAACAGCATCAGTTATCAACCACCAACCATCAACCACCAACCACCAACCACCAACCACCAACCACCAACCACCAACCATCAACCATCAACCATCAGCCATTAACCGTCAACCATCAGCCATCAGCCATCAGCCATCAGCCATCAACCATCAACCATCAACCATCAACCATCACCAAATCTTCATGGCAAATTGCACTTATTAACTTCACACCATGAACAAGACATTTGTGCAACTAGGGGCCACACTGGCTGTTATGTGCAACAAAAGTGGTGATGTGTTACCATGATCATGATGTTGGATAAATAATTTTTCAAAAGTGTTGAATGCTCAAATAAACTGTTTTATTACTTTCATATATTGCACTGTTGTCTCTTTCTGAAAAAATGGAAATTTCCAAGTATTTAATCTTGTCACCAGTGATTTTACTACTCATACTGGCAAAGTTTGAATTCACACATTGACAATTATCCAAATATTGAATATTTGTCAACATTACATAGAAATTATGACATGTTTGTGACATGTAAGTAAGGTTACCAACTTATGAAACTACTCAACAGCAGTTGGCTAATATAATGAACAAGGTGTCAGCTCTAGAACTCAGTGTAGGAATTTTTCAACACAACAACAACCACAACATCAATCACAATCCTGTGTTCCACCCTCAGCATAGATTCCACTATCAAATACCAACATAACAATTGTGCCACTAATTCCACCACCGCCTCTGAGATTCCAGCCAACAACCAACTGGTGACTACAACAGCCTAGATTGAATTTTCCTCATGAACACACATCTATTGTATCATTAAAATGTTACTCCAAGAACAAATAATCCCCATAACAGGGAGGTAGCTACACACATTAACCTCCTTATGTATCTGTGTAGACAATGATGAGGCATCATGAAGGGCAACATAAGTATATGAGAAAATAAGATATGGTTGAATACATGAGAAGATAATATGGCACAATCAATGTACCCAACCCTTCAATAGATTGGACAACTATATCCTTTGCTACATTTCTGAATTTGGAATGGATCATAGAAGATGCATCACTGCCTATTTAATTCACATGATCATGGAAATATTTGCTTGATGAACACCAATTTCTTATTGAATCTATGGAGACCATGAATTCATACTATGCTCATTTAAAATCATTATCAAGGACATAACACCAACTAATACTCGTTCAAATGACTCTCAGGACAACAATTTCAATGTGACAATGAAAGAAAAAAACAGCAAGTATAGTACACAAGCTATCTACATTGCTGCACCCCAATTATAAAATAGTAGTGATTTTGAAATGATTAAAACATTCAACAAGGATGAAAAATCAGCCATTCAATAAATCAAATCAAACTTATACAACACTTTATGCAACTGAAATAGGACATGATGAACACAATAGCAAGAACAGGTTTTAGAAACTCTGAACACTTCTTCCTCAAGAATGCTCTGGTCATAAATACATCATCAAGACATTGCCTGATCAAAATAAATCTACCTGATAGATTCCATATGCAATCCAAACATGCATGCGACATCAACATCCCAGATAAACCAGAGTAACTAACTAAGCATGATTTTACCAAATATTAATTGTCACTTGTTTCTTCAAAAATTTGCAATGCTGGATACAATGTCATGTATTCCATAAAATGATAAAAGTCATATTCAACAATACAATCATCAGTTTCATAGGTAACTGTAATCCATAAATACAATTTTAGACATTACTGCTATCATCCAAATCAACTCCACTCAAACCATGAGAGTTTGTTTCTAAGAGTGTGACCTTTGCTTCAAATGTCACAAACAAAAAGTATAAAGTGAACTCAACAAGCCCTTCTATCAGTACCTACACATTAAACAAAAAATTGAATAAAAACAACAAAAATAGAAACATTCAGTTTTGGACATGGGTCCTGGTGCCAGATTTCAAGAGTAATTTCAAATAGATGTAGAAAATAGTAAGTGATATTAATACTTTTTTGGTAGTGACATCAAAAAGTAGTGGCATTGGCCATGGATGGAAAGTAGCCACAAGAAAAATCAGTGCCCTCTACTAAGTTGCTAAAATGGTCACATAGAAATAGTAGAAAGTACTGCTTTGACTCAAAAGTAGTAAATCAGAAAAGTAGTGTGGAAATACACAATCCCAAAATATTTGTTTGAAAAAGTAGTGACAATATAACTCAAAAGAATATTGATATTTTATTACTACTTTTCATCAAAAATATTTCAAGTAAGTGGTATCTGAGTGGACATGATGGCTACATCTGTCCTTCTAAAATGTTTTGTCCATGTCTTTGTTAGCTTACAACAATGTCACAGGTGATACAATGTCAACTCCATCTGTAGTCACCATGTCAACATAAGGTGAGAAAACAAGCAAAAGTTCTACAGAATGTTCTGAAAAAATAGTAAAAAATAGTAAAATGATAATAAAAAACATAGTAATATTTTTGCATCAAAAATAATGACTTCAAGTGTGACAACCAATAGTGATGAGAAAAAAGTAACAACTACAAAAACAAAGTAACAAAAAAGTAGCAAGTAGGCTCTGACACAAAAATAGTAACTAAAAAGTAATGACTTTTTGCTTCCATCA
>JALLPE010000720.1:0-15112 GCA_036940025.1 Conticribra weissflogii | reverse complement strand
TGAAAAAAAGTCATCAGAGAATTTTGTCCTGCCTGCCAAATGAACTACTACTACTACTACCACCCTGGTCATCTTGAAATTTCGTTCTGGCAGTCATACTATGAACACCCCACCACCATGTTGCTGAGGTGACCGTGTTTTAGTTACATGCATGCTGATGAGCTGCACCAATATCACAACCAATCTCATTCCAGCAGCAGTGGACATTGTGGAGGTCAAGATGCTCTTGCCAGGTTTCATTGTTGTCATAGTTGTGAGCTGCACAGAGGCCTGAGTCAGAGTCACCTGCAATGTCTAACAGACTGAGCAAACAGGAGACTACCTCAACTTCAGCCTTGGCAATGGCAAGACCATCACTGCCAACCATGCACATTTGAGCAACAGCCTTTAAGCTAGTGCTGCTGGACACAAAAATTCAAAAAATATGGCACAAGTCATTATATCAGCAAGCTGTCCATCCTTGCTGCATCCACCATTGAGATCACAAAGGCAACTACTCTCAATATCAACACACAAATCCCTGGCCATTTTGGATGGTGAGAATTTTAAGGGGATTTCTCGTATTTCGAAATTATCAAGCAAATTGGCTCTGGGGCTTTTGATGAGATTTGCACATGCAAAAGGAGGGGTATTTTGGTTAAAGCCAAGTGTGTCAAGACTTTCAAAATTCAAAAAATGAGTGATGGAAAATATGACAGGGGTGGGTAGTCTGTAATACTGTGTATGGTGACAAGTAGTAGGCCTGTAGACAGTGATAATATGCACTGACCTGGTGGTAATATGCTTTTTTTATTTCATATCAAAACATGATATGTCATAGCTTGTTTGTAGAATTTTTGATCATTTTCTTAATTAAAGGTGATACACACAAGTATACTTTTAAGAAGCATCTTTCCTCTAGAGGACAAGTTTTTGTATATATTTGAGAACCTGTACTCTAGAGGAAAAGAAGAGATTTGACAATACAAGTTGAGGGATAAAAGGTATAATTCCTTGTTGGAACTGTTGTTTTCAACTTTATCCTGTCCAATTAACTTTAAACCAATCAACAAGAAATGATTTCCTTTCTCTTTCAATTTGAACAATCATTATATTATACCTTTTTAAAAGGAAATCACAACAAACTTTTTCCAATTTTATTGCAGTGTTGCTGCTTTGTTTTAGGTGATTGGAAAATAAATGACCAATTTTTGTTGGATTTTTCTGCCTATTCTGGTTCTGCCTTTCAATTTCAAATCTTGTTCCATGAAATACAACGCTGTATAAAGATGGAATTTTTACTTAAATCAAATTGAATGGTGTCTAGTCTTAAGATGGCAAATAAATAATTATAGAATTATTTTTCACTTTATTGAGTCTTGCTTTCATACCAATGATTATGAGTACTTACTAGGTTCAGATTGCAAAAGGGAAAGATGCAACTCAGTCAAAATAATTATAGTTTTTTTTAATGGAGAAAAGAATCAATGAAGAAATTATTGTTTTGTGTATTTTACGTCTAAGTGATAAGACCCCCTACCAAAAGGATACTTCCTTACGTTGAAGCAGTGTTTTGAGTGACAAAAATACCCTGATAAAATTGTCACCATGGGTTCATTGAAACATTATTGAAAAGATGTTTGTATTTAGAATTATCTATCTCTAACCATGTAATTTTCAACCAAATTAAATAATGCTTTCAAGTTGTTTTAATTAGACTAAATGCTGAATTTTTGTCTTTCAGATTTTCTGTATTTCAACTGCTTTGATTAATTCCCATGTAGAGATCATGGTGGAATATATGATCCATAATTGTATTGACATTGATGGTGATTCAATAAACTGATACAATAGCTCTCTTGATCACTTTTGAAAGTTCTTTATGAACATGGCTTTGCCTACAGATCTGACTAATTTAGGGACTGCTTTTGACCTGATCTGAGCACAAACGTAATCTGTTTTTATTCATTGATTAGCCAAATCAATCTCCCTCTGACTACAAAGAACTTTCAATCAAAATCAAAAATAATGAATTTTATTACCATGTTGCCCACCTCAAAAAAAATGATTCTGTTCAATGTGACAAAAGCAAATCGCTCAATTTTTAAGGAAGGTGATTTTTAAATCTGATTTGTTGAAGGAAAATTGTATAAAATGAGAAATGTTTGAGGCTGAATTTTGCTTCTTTATCTTGCATTTGGTGACATATTAAAAAATGATATGACATTATGATTATCTGTGTCTCTATCAAATCCTAAAATACTTCAGACAAAAGTTACTTGATAGATAATATTGTAGTTTGAAAATATCATAGCAATAGATACCATATTGTACTGTAGCAAAGCAAAACAAAGCATAGCATGGCATAGCATGGCATAGTATATTATAGCATGGCATAGCATGGCATAGTATATTATAGCATGGTATGGCATTTTAATGCATGGTATGGCATGGTATAGTATGTTGTAGCATGGCTTAGTATTGTTTAGCATAGCATGGCAGAGCATGGCATAGCATGGTGTAGCAAGGTATAATATGTTGTTGTGTTGCTTGTTATTGTGTAGGATAGCATAACACATCATAAAATATCATAGCATAGAGTTGAATGTTGTAATATAGCATCAATTTTCAATAGTATAGAGTGAAATATCATTGTAAAGCATTATATATTGTGTTTACATACAATACACATATTCTTGAATGTAATGTTTAAAATAGTGGTCAAATTTTAATTTATTTTGTGTTAGCATAGAGCACATGATTTTACAGGATAAAAGTGTTGTTACATAGAGAGTAAAATAACAACATATGGGTTCTTATAAATGATATCAACATGTCATAGCATAGCATCAAATATTGCAGCATGTCATATCTTAGTATTGTGTAAATTCATGTGTTGCAGATTTTCATAGGATGAATACATGCTGAGGACAAGCACGGTGTACTGTGCATGATTATACATATTCTTGCATATCTCAAACAGTCATTCTTTGAATTCCAATTGCATTGATTCTCCAAAGTATGACATAGACAAGTATGTTTCTATGTAGGTTTATTCTTTTTGTCATGCATGCAGTTTTTATGATCAGCATGAATGGAATTTTATGATGCTCTAAAGTTGCTCAACAGCAGCATATGAAAGAACCCAAAATCATATTTTTTTGTTTTTTTGTTATTTACAACCATGGTTGCAGGTGATTTTTGATGTACAGTATAATCTGATTTGTAAACTGAAAAAATGTGGTAATTTGGTCATAGATCAGACAGATTGGTTGGTGAGCCCATGAGCATTGATGAAGTTTTTTGTTTGACTGTGAAGAAGTGAGGCCTTGGAAACATGCAAAAATTTTGAGTTTTCTTTGACACAAATTTGACACCTTCATTATGACCCAATTCCCTTCCATTCTATCTCCCAGCTCCATCCTCATCTTCTTTTCCAACATAGGTCACTATTGGCAAGAGGGGGCCTCCAACAATCATAAGGGTAAATTTCTAGTAGTAGATGTTTTTTTGTTGATTTTATTAGTTACTTGTCATGTTGTCATTGCCATCAATAACGATGGCTTCAGGAATGGTCTGGTAATAGTGGCAGCAGTGGCAAAAAGTAGGTATAGAATGGTGAATAATTTTGCTCTGCCTATCTTACAGGGGTTATGAACCCTAACCAAAAATGTTGGTTAGTTGTAATATTGGAGGATGTGTGGGTTTGATAAATCTTTCCATTCAATTGATATAAATTAATATGTTGATGTTATGATGGGATCAATAGATGAGGTCTTGCATCACTCCAACTGCCTGGAAGTATTGTTGGAAAAAGCAGACCCATGGTCAAGGTATTGTTTTGGGGATTAATAACAAAAAATACTGTATATGATATACTGCTGAATTCTGGAAAAACCTTGATTTCGAATTTCAAACTACTGACACTAGCAATATCTATAAAACCTATTAAGTAAGACCACTGGGGAATAAGAGCCATGAAAAATCCTGGTGGAATAATCTAGGATCCTTTGTGCTCAATTTTGAGGGAAATATATCACAACCATCAAATCCAGCCCAAAAACGTTCAAGACACATCACTGTGTTTCCACATTCACCCCATATGAAAGAGTTACAGAATGAGCAACGTGCACTCACAAGTTATTTGCTATCACCACCCTGACAAGATACCACTCTTGTCACTCTCATCTGCAACTCAGGTATCAATGTCTTGTTGATTGGATTGAAGCTTGGGATTGTGCCTGTCGTGCATGTTTATTGACTTCTGTTTGGCTCTTTTGCTCCTCATGTGCCAAAACAAAAAATAACAGGAAAACATTGTGTCGTCAACTGTAAGTCAGTAAGAATGAACCAAACCTGAGAACATGTTTATTCTTATTCACTGTGTTTTACCGTAGGTAGATAATCCTCTGTTCTAGTTCGAGTGTTAATTTCCGCGACAGTAATCTTGACATAGAAAATTTTCAGGACTGTATTATGGGAAAGTGAAGAAATCACCAGTATCATGAACACTGACACTTCAATTTTATATGAATCCATCAAGTCATTACGGCAACTCGAAATATCTACTAAATATTCACTCAGTTGCGGTGCCCTCTTCAAAATCTTGATGAACTCTTCGATGCCGCTCTAAAGAATGTCATTCTTATAACAAGCAATCCCATCAGCAACGACAGTTAGTTCCCTACAACATCAACAACTTGGGCTGATTCAAATACTCCTTCAAACTTCCCAGAAACAACGCCGCAGTTGCCTCATCAACGACTCTCCTATCCGCACTCAACCTTGCCGTCATGACAGTACGAATCTCTGGCTTCGTCGTGCTCCCATCCTCCTCCGAAAACGTCCCCGGAACGATCTTCCTTTCTCCCCCTCCGACAGCCAAAATCGCCCCCTGAGGCGGGTTGATCACGGCGCTAAATTCCGAAATACCAAACATGCCCAAATTGGAAATGCAAAAGGTCCCCCCCTGATATTCCTCCGGTGTCAATTTGTTGTCTCTGGCTCGAGTGGCTAGATCTTTGACTTTGGAAGAAATCTCCGTGAGGGAGAGAGAGGTCGTCGATGGAACTATGGGGGTAATGAGACCGGTGGGCGTGGCGACGGCCACGCTGATGTCGACTTGGGAGAAGGTGCGCTGGGATTGTGTTTTGGCGTCGTAAGTTCCGTTGAGTTCCGGGACGTCGCGGAGGGCCATGGCACTGGCCTTGATGACAAAATCGTTGACGGATACTTTGGTTTCGAAATCTTTTTGAAGGGTTTTGCGAAGTTGGAGGATGTTATCGAGGGGGATTTCAATGGAGGTGTAGAAGTGGGGGACGGTAGATTTGGATTCAGTGAGGCGGCGGCTGATGACTTTTCGCATGTTCGACGCCGGTGTGTCGGTGTACAGAGAGGGAGGGACGGTGGTTACCATCTCAGGGGCGAAGGTGGCTTGCGTGCTGGGAGTGAGAGGAGGCGGTGTGGGAGGGGCTGCTGCGGCGGTGGCAACAGCGGGCGCCGAGACAGATGCGGCAGGTGCCGCCGTGGATGAAGGAGCCGCCACAGTCGCTGACCTTCGTGCTGCCCAGCCGTCTTTTCCCAAAAATTGAATCAGGCTCGCCCTTCCGGACGGACGGCCGCTTGCCAGTCGCACTGCTGTCGAAACTACCATGTTGAAGTAGGTACAATTCAGAAGAAGTGATGTGTAAGTGATGGATGGAGGTCGGCTGTTATTGTATATTATTGTATTTTACATCATCTTGTGTGCCTATCACAATCGCAGCGTGTAAAACACCTCGCCAGGGAGCACTTGTTATGTGGTAGTATGTATTATGTATTCGGCATCAAATAGGAAGAAAAGATTTTTAGAGCTAAAAATAACTGTTAGCAAACAACATATCTACTATTGAACAAGATAGACATTTCACAGTACACATCATATTATATTTTCCTACAAATATTTTTTAAGACAAATATTCTCTTGAGTCTCTTTTTTACCTCCAAGCATCACGAGGGATACATTCTCACGGTTCCATCACACTGCGTTTTTTCATCATAAAATAATTCTGATAACCGTCGTAAATAATGTCACATTAATAATTCTCCAAAAGCAGCATCAAGACAAGCTATTTCCCATAAGCTCGGCTGAAATAAACGCTTAGGAAGGGAGGCGATCAGCTTGATTGAGCAGTCTACACGTATCCTTAGCAGGAGCTTTACTCAAACCACCAAAGCCAAGACGCCGCGAAGATCCTAAACCAAAAGGATCATGTCACAACCGCCGCCGACTATCATGGATAGTGCAACAGGGAAAAAAAAGTGGTACATGCTCGTATCCAACCCATCCAAATCGAACCATCTGGGAACCCTCCTGCGCTGTGCAGCTGCATTCGATGTTCATCAAGTTCTATTGGTTGGATTTGATAAATTCAACAGTCAGGGGAGTTTCGGATCTCATTCTTTTTTGGATATGATGGCCTTTCATTCGTGGGATTCGGTAATGGAGTATTTGAAAAATGGGGGAGACGACGTCGCCAATAGTGAGCGGGCAGATGATGAACAAGAAAAAATGGAACATACAATATGTTTTGACCAAAAAGAAGAAATGTCGTCACATAACAATGAAACGTTAAAAACCGGCATCGAAATAATTGGGATCCTTGGGGGTTATGGTGGCGGGGAAGAGCTGTTTTCTTCCGAAGGAATGCCAGTTTATGAACATTCTGATATGGGATACGTTTCGTTAATTCCGCCAAATAATATGCGTAGCATCAGTAGACATGGTGAATCACGTAACAATCCAAACAGTTTGGACAACGTCGAATGCAAAGACACTACAAACTCTGAGTTATCATGTCGATCCCTTCCTGTCTATCTTCGACAATTTTCATCTGAGGTTTGCTTTCTCGTGTCCAAAGACAAACGCGGTTTTCCAATATCACAGGCAAGATTATGCGATGGATTCGTCCACGTGCCACATTTATCGTTAGAAGATGCAGGATGTGATTCGTTACAATCTTCACAATCAGATAATTGGCATCGACCATCGAAAACAGATATTTCAGCTACGACACTGCTAGACATAGCATCTACTTTCTCTATAGTTTTACATCATTTTACAGCATGGGCGAACTATGAAGAGCGAACATTTTCGCAAAATCAAAAGTTCTTAAAAAAGCATCGGCTGGATAGAGGACGAAGTGGATATGGAATAGTACGATACTATAAAGGCGAAAAAGGCGTAGTTGAGAGTGAAAAAGATGACAAAGGAGAAATCAGCTCGGATGAAGATGCAGAACATGCTTTGAAATATGTAATTGAAGTCATGAGCGAGAACTCCAATAGCTCAGATTATTGATTCAACAGTTAAAGCTTGAAACCTTTCCCAGGATTTTGATTACAGCATGTAGTTAGGAGAGTTTGAACTGCAGGAGGATGCATAACAATAAAGATTTTAGTCCTTGAAAGCATTGTAGCTCCAGCATCTTCTTGCTTTTTAAAACCCAACTTCTGGTTTGCTGCACTTGACTTACAAATGCAGTACTATGACCATTGATGCTTTACTTCATTGAGATTCAAGATTCCCACAAGAGACTTCTTTTTGTGTTTTTTCTGATTCGCGATTTGATTGTCTTTTCTCTAAAAAGAGAGTCAATAGAGAGAAAGTGAGTGTTAAGAAGGCTCATAGGGATGTTGAGCAATATTGGAAAACTCACAACAAATTTTCGACTCTTTGCCCAGAACAGATTAGAGAATAGAACAACACAAAATATGCCCTGCAATTACACATATTTGACAGTTATTATAAATGTAGTTTCATATTAAACAAAAAGCCATACATAAATGCACTCTAAACTGCAAAAGAAGGGAGTTCCCCTTTCATCCAGGCAAGTATGTAAGGAAATAAAAAACAACAGTTTGGAAATCAATCCTGACCACATGTAACTTCATGCTAAGCTAGGTTTTGATGAATATCATTGACAGTGATGTACAAACTACCTTCCCAAATAAACTTGAGAGGATGGTATATGGAAGACATCAGATATGTCACCTGTCATGACAGTTTCAAAGCTAATTTAGCCACAATTTTGATTGGTACTTTGTAATCAATAGACCCAAATGATGTTTTATTTGTTGATGCATCCTTGTAGTTTTCAGTTTTCATAAAGAGGAACAAACATTTTTGTGTACACTGGGTAATCATTTTATTTTTTTAAACTTACAACCTTCCAGTTTGGACAATTTTCTTGCATGAATCTTGAGAGTTGATTATTGATTAACTTTCAATCATTTTACACTACTGGCATTGCTTCAGTTGAATGATTGGTGTATGTATTAAAATACTATTCAAAAAGAAAAAATGTGAAATTTCTTTTTTTGTATCAATGTGTTTGCACTTAATCTACAATACATCAGCTTAACAATGAAGGAAGAGATAAGGGAAGAATAATTGTTTTTTAATTCAATTTAGGAAGAAGCTAAAATTTGAATAAAGAACATGCATACTCAATTTTTTAAAGTGTTTATTACAACTTCATACCAGTTGCAATTCACCATATTTTTTGAAGAAAACTTAGATCATTATTACTGATGAAAAAAACATTTCTGTGTTTTGAAGGTGTGTGATATGATATCAATTTTCTACAAAAATAGAAGCATGAAATATTCAGTAATAATTATTTATGATGCATGTCAAGGCAAAAATTTTATCATATTGATGATATTAACAATGGATTCCAACCAATAGGAAAGGCTCAAAAAGTTGAAAATAATTTTTTTGACTCAATTCAACAGATATTTGAAAACTTCAATCTACTTGGTTGAATGAAAACTTGTTTAGTATATCAATGTTTCAATATCACAGCTTCATATTGCTGCTACATCATTCAAGTCAAGGATTCAATAACTTTTCTAAGAGGAAACAGAATTTACCGGCTCATCAGAATTAAAGTGACCCATCACTGGAAAATTGATTGCATCTTATTGCCAACAAGAAATTAGGTAAGAATAAAAAGATATTTTGATTCAAATTTACTGATTGCACACAACACAAAAAAGAAACATGACAAATCAATCATGGATATTTTTTACTGTTGTTTATATCATATTCATGGCTTCCCCTTTTGAAGAAAATACATCATTACAATTAATAAATCATATTTGATAAATGTGATGTTTTAACATCTCATTTTTGTCATCTTAAATCACATTGATGATCAAGTTACAATGAGAATATGCTACATCAAGGCTATCTTTGGTCTTTTTCATCCATTCACAGGTGCAATTTATAATTAAAAATCAATCATAAAGCATTTGTTCCTCTGTTGAATTAGAGTGTCTAATCAGAAACCACATCCTTCCTCTAAATTCTATACACAGCACCACAACCAACTTTCTGTTCCTGAGATGGATACCTCACGGTTACCTCATCTGATAGGAATCATACCAGATATTGTAATCTTAATAAAAAACTTCTCTTTCATTCTCAAAATCTCACACATAAATATCATTATCAAGTAATCTTAATATAGTGCAGTTGTCAACCATATCAGATGATTTGACTTGTTTGATCACAAGGACATGATAATACATCATTAAATTTCTTTCATAAGGGAAGGAATTCAAGTGTTGTCATTCCTTTCCCTTGAGTCAATCCAATATTTAACACAACCATTCATTGTTTTAAATAACATACTTTTATGTGACTGTTAGATGTAAAAATTAAAATGAACCAAAACTAAAATACAGCCAACGTTATCAATAATTCCTAAATCAAAATACTGCCAATGTTTGCAAGCTTACTCATGATAGGCACAAATCATCATGTTTCATCATCACTTTTTGGTTTTCCAGTTGTATTATATTGAAGATAACACACTACATCTTGATACAATGTCTATAATGATGTATTTGCCCAACACTTGATACTTGTTCAAAATATCCCCACATTCTACAATATCACATCCCCTTTGCTAATATTTGAAAACCTCTGATACCATTGAAAGAAAAAAACTGAGTGTGAAATCTTTCTTGAATTTACAACTAATTGTATGATTGCTAGTTTTTTATTCTTTTTAGCTCTGTTATGTGATTCCTTTACCTGACATTTTCCATGTTTATAAGATTCATATTCCATTTTCATTTGTTTTCATTCAAACCATAACAATAGATTGTACCCCTCATTCTGCTTCAATCTAAGGCAATAAAAACTACTCATAGATTAGTCTTGTATATTTGCTCTCTTTTGTTGGACTTTTCCTTGTAATATTTTTCTTTCATGTATTCCCTTGCCAACTTCTGTTTTCTGTTGCAATGTCAGAGTAATTGTTTTTAGCCTTGGTACAACATTTTGTCATGCATGACCTTTTGTTGTTAAGTTTTGTTGCCATCTACTTCAACACAATATGACAGATTTTTTCATTTTAACATTAGTGCACTCTTTGGCTGGTGTGACATTCACTTCATGATACCATTTGTTGCAACAAATGGTAAACTGTTGCGTATTTCCATGATTGGTAAATTATTCTATTACTGACTTTTTGCTCTCTCAGATGGTTATTTTTAGTTTGCATTGAACTTTGCTGTTTATCAGCCCCTTAATGTGCTGTGATTCAACCATATAATTCCAGTTTCCAGCATGCATTACATATTGTTTGTTTATGATATTTCATTAGCCTTCTGATTACTCTATTGTTAATGATCCTTTGTTTTTTTAAGTCCCTCGCTGGCTTATGTAACATTTCTTGGGTCTTATGTATCTGTACATGGTATATTGTTGTTTATTTTCCCTCTAATGATATTTCCTTCCAATTAGAATATTTTTTCAATCTGATTCTCTTGTTAATGCACTGTGATAATAGTTTCCTTCATGTTTCATCATTTATGAATTTATCTCTCTGTGTTTTTGTTTAGCAATGCATTATCTTTGTGTACATTGTATTATGATGTACTTGTCATTGTTGACCATGTTTGGACATGTTTTCCACATGCATGTCAATGACAGGCAAAAATGTCATAAAATTCCAACAATGATTTGTGTGTCATTGTCATGAAGGATTTTCTACCACTATTTCATGCTTGTTGTGATTTTTTGTATGACTGTTCTTTGTATTTGAAGGAAATATATCAATATTCCTTGTTTTGTTTAGTTCTTGCTTATTAAAAACAAGACGTCTTTAACATCAAAGTTTCTTATTCAATATTCAATGTTTCTCTCCAGAAAATCATGTTATAAGGACAGAGGAGAAAAGTCTCTTGGCTCAAGAATTTTGGAAGAAATACCAGGCTAAATTATCTTTGCTGGGGAAAACTTTGTAAGGGCCAAATTTTGGTAGAAAAATGAATATTTTCTATAGTTCATTGTAGAGCTGTTGCATTTTATAGGTCTCTGAAATAACTCATGAAGTGAGTGATTACCATGACAATCTCAATTCTTATTTATGTATCATTTTGATTTTCCATGGTAATCTCTTGTTTCAAATTAATTCCATGATCTTTGAGGAATGCCAACAAATGAAATGAAATATTTCCTTTGTCCATTTTTCCTAAATGCAAGATTTTTTATTCAAAAACAAGTCTTTCACATCTTTTCTAGCAAGAATGATAAGATGATCAAGCACCAAACTGCTGTTGAAGGAACAAGATATCTTGGTGAGGCTTGTTAGCTTTAGGTGTGTGCTGGGGGATTCCTCATAATGAAAATACTTATCTTTCAAAATATGATTTACATTTTGTTATTTGCATGCTTTTGGTGTTGATGACAATAATGAACATACTTCACATGATGGCACAAAGACCTGCTGCTTGCGAGCAAGCTTTTGCTAGTATGTACATTGCAAATCATATACTAAAGCCATAGTCAAGAATAATACATCAACTTCTCAATTGGTAGTAAACTGTGAATTATCCTCCAATTATACTAACAGACCATATTCATTGTGGTATAAATTTAGCAGTTATTACATGGGATTTTTGCACTGTTGAGGAGCAAAACTCAACCAGCAACTCTTCTTCTGGTGAGTAGATATGTTTTGAGAGTTTGTTGCATGTGCTGCATGGAACTCACCCTGTGAATAACATCCCCATATTTTTGCATGCGTAGATCACAATTCCTTTAGGTTGCCTCAATTTTGTGACAATCAGGTGTGTTATTTTTCTATTTAAAGTGCCCATTTCTATTGTTAATGTCATGAAGGATAGGACCTGATACTTTGACAAAATCAGGTGATTTGATGGAGTTTTGATGATAATTGATATATTTGTTCTTTTTTCTCATAATATGTACAATGAAAAAGGGAAGAAATTTTGAGATAATGGTATAAATGACATTTAAAATGTAGCTGAGGGGCTACATCTTTTTTCTCCCCTAGTGATACTACTCCAGTAAATAATGCTCCTGTAATTTTTTGGAATTTATCTCCTCACTTATCATTTCTCTCCATCATTATTTTGCATCAATATGATAAAATCTACCAAAGAAAGAGGAAAGTTGACAAAACAAAGGCATAATTAGCATCAAAAAGATCAATATCAAAGAAATAGAAGATATTTGCATCAAAAAATAAATTCCACACAGGTCTTAATAATGATTTTTGGTTCACATATGATAAGGAAGGAGATGTTAAATGTTGCAACAAATTTATCTATAGATTTCATCTAAAATATCATGACCCACCCCTTTCTGAGGTTCCATCACTGATTTTTTTGGTGTACCAAGCAACCTGAATTATTGAGGTTGGGTCTTAAGAGGAGCTAAGGTAAGCCAAAGAAGTGAAAAATGTTGATCAGAAATGCAGGTTCTATTCATGACAAAATTTCCCCAATGCTGATGAAGAGGATGCCATTAAAAGAGAAAAAGTTGGAAATAGTTGATTATGAGAGGGGGGAAATGTGTAATTTGAGGGTGGAGGTAATGATTCAAAATCTTGGACACTGACACAGTTAACACCAAATAATAACATCATTTGGTTGACAAAGAACCACAACTCAAAAATTCCAGCAAGTGGGTTTTTATTTCAAAAGGTTAACAGGAGGGAAGACCAGTCATTACACAACCAATCGTTATTGTTGTGGTGTAGTTAAGCACAACTTTGGTTGTGATGATGTTCATTGAATGCAAAGGGGGAAAAGTGACAGTGAATAAATTACCAGAAGCAAATAATGGCATAGATATTTTCCAAGGAACCACAACTCATCACTCAAGAAAGTGTTTCCATGTACTAAAAGGCTCATCAATGGGAAGAACATACCAAGACATACCATTGGGTTTTTGGGCCCAACAATAGATGCCCCAGAATGAGGGAATCCGGGTAACAAGCAAAAACATTTGTGACAATTATTGGGCACTAATTTGAAATGGCCATTAAAGAAAGCAGGCAAAATCCTTGCAGAAAACTTAAACTGTAGATCCACAGAATCACTTGGTTGAGTCAATTTTTGGCTTTGACAAAGCAGCACTAATGAACATATAATGCCTTCATTATTGACTGACAAATGTATTGTTTCAGTATTGCCACCTTCTGCAAATGTTGTGGCATATGAAAATGAAATAAAAAGTTCCACTTAGAATATAATAGGTGTATATTACCACCATCATATCTAGCCAAATACTATCCACTATCTGGCCTCTTATTTCATTACTATGTCATAGATTTTTGACTTGGACTGAAGAAGCAAAAGTTCAGCACAATGACCCTAGTGAAGCAATTGAAGTTGTTCTTGCAATTGATTAAAAAACAGTTGACTTGGCAAAAGCAGATGCTGGTAGAGCAAGGAAATTGGCAGCTATTGAGTGGATAGTAGAAGACTTGAATCCACAATGGAGCAATTGAGTTTTTGCAGCAATTAGTTAGCAAACAGTGAGAACTTGGTCGTTCAATGGAGTTGGTAGTGGATTACTTGAGTTGACAAAAGGAGGCAGCAATTCAGTTGGCAGCGGATCAAACAAAATAGAAGCAATTGAAATGGTGGTGGAGCAGTTGAGTTAGAGGTGGAACAATTGAATTGACAGTGGAACAATCAGTTTTTGGTAACAAAATTAATATTTGGCAGAGCAATGAATTTGGCAGAGCAATGAATTTGGAAGAGTAATTAATTTGACAGGTTTGACAAAAAGTTGGAGCAATTGCACAGTGGAGATGGAAGTGTTGAGCGCTTCCTTCAATATTTGTCTGTAATTAACAAAGATATTTTTAATTTGGCATCTGGGCACTTGAGGTGGGATGATGGTTAAGCTTTCTCTTGGCTTTCGCTGTATCTCTGTACCCATTATTGACAAAAGCTGGATTTTAAAATGTATTGACAATGACAATTAACCCTGGGAAGAACATAATAATGTCTCCAAGTTATAGATTTCCCAACCTTTTTGCTAAGAATGATGCATTGACCGCTGATCAAATTTTGAGAAAAAAGAAGACATTATTGTGTTGTTGCATCATGACATGTTCTCTAATGCTAGAGCCTGATTTGTTCTCTATTTTGGTACAATTTCCTCCTTATCTTGCTCTCTTGTTTCTTGTTTTCATCTGCACATGTTTGGCATAATAGTGATGATATGATGACATGTTTGAATTTGACACTTGTTTGATGAGATTGAAGTAAAAAATCAAGTAATAAAAATGTGATGAAGATGAAATGAAATTAGTTCAGTGATAAGTGATTATTTCTGCTTTTCCAGAGGAATAATTTGATTGATGATAGGACATTCAAAGTGTAATTAACATAGTCCACATCTGTGCATTGTCCACGTCAAAACTTGTTGTTTCCTTCATAGATAGTAAACACTCAACCATTGTCATACTCAAAGGAAAGATTCTTGTACTTGGTAAGGAACACTGCTTCAACTACTGGGAAATTCTTTCTCTTCAGTTCTTTCTCCCAGTCCTCTGTCCAGCCAATGACTTCCCTTGTTATTTCAACATCTTGGAGAACTCTGATATTCACACTAAACTTCTCTAGTTCAAGATCAAACTTGCTAAATTGCGAAATTTATGAGAAAAGTTCACAAATCAATATTAAAAAAAGTAACATACTCCATATCATCATCTGTAAACTTATCACCAAATTCATTGCTGCACTCATGCTCACTGCAAATTCTTGCCTCCTCCAAATGGGCTGATGTGTACAGTATTGCTTGCTTTTCAAGAGAATCACC
>JALLPE010000719.1:0-15196 GCA_036940025.1 Conticribra weissflogii | reverse complement strand
TAATTTCTGTGTTAATTGTTGTTAGCTCTCTGCCTATGCCTACATATGGGTATTATATATATTACTATTAATTCTAATTCTAAGTACAAGTAATACAATCCAAATATTCTTGAGGTAGTTCAAAGCTCTTGTAATATTTCCAGGATCAAACAAGTGATTTATTTAAAATGTTTGCTAATAAATTCTACAAGTACAATAATGAACATCAGTTGTTTTAAAATGGTGTACATTTCATCTTACAAGTCAAATGTTACTTATTATTATCTTTAACCTGATGGTACTGAATGCGTGTATTCAAAATAACAATGTGCACCATGTATATTCAAAAATTGTTGATTTTTCTGCTAACAATGAATGTTTGAACAAGATGCAAACCTTTATCTTCTGAACAACATGATCAGCAACTACTCTATTCAATCATTTATTTGTATCATAACAAACAGTTTTTCAAATCTGTTAGAAATCATTTTTACCTGGATTTTCTACAACACAATGTAATCATCATATCCGCCAGATCACTCACCCCAAAACTTCATTCAGATCACACATCAAACTTAGACATCATCTATCAATCTAATGAGTAATTGACTTATTCAGATACAATAACCAGCCATGATGATTTGATCATTTTATGGTCATTGTGAAAATGATCATTGAATTCAATTCAATATATATCCAGACCTCCACAAAGAGGTATATTTTCCAAGCCCAAAAAGTGCATAATCATATTTATTCATAACCAAATATGACCACCAATCCCACTGACCTGAAATCCCTTAAAAGCAAGCCAAATAAAAATGCAGTCAAGGAATAAAAATATTCTGAGATCATTGACCCCTGGCCTTTTGTTAAGCTCAAGTTTGGATGAGTTCTTGGATAACAATATTACCCAGAAACTCAGCTGGAAAGCACCACTGAAAGTTGTTCAAATATAGCTAGCAGCAAATTTTTCAATGATCAAAAACAAATATTTAAACCCAAACAATTCAAATTCATCTGCCTTGACAATGATTTCCCAGTTCATTCTGGGACATTTTCTATACCTGTTTGACCATTTACTTCCTGAACTTGAGGACAAGTTATCAGGAGAATCCATCTCCCAAATGAAGGCACAATTCTTCATTGTGCCTTCATTCAAAGGATTCTCAGGAAGAGAGTCTTTGTTGTTGTTTTTAAGACCAACTACAAGGAGATCAGCAATAGCTGACATGTTGAGATTGATCCATTTACCATGAACAGGAGAAATGAACAAGTGGCTGTTGGTTGACCAAAACAGTTGGATTTGATCTTGAAACCTGCAATGATTGATTGCAAGGTAAACCTTGATTTGTTTGTTGTAGAGGAGCAGCATTTGCCTGTAGACCTTTGACCACCATCTTGATCTCAATGATCTCTCCCCTTTCTGTATAATGCAGAAATTTCACTTTAATCTTTGCAGTTTGGAAGGCAAACGGTGACGCTCAGAAAATCTTGATGTGTCACATTCAGATTTTGATCATCATCTGAAAAGTTGCCAAAACTCACCAGTGATGGTGATGTCACTGAAATACTCTATGTTCACATAAACCTGACTGTACTTTTCCCTAAGGGTTGCTGAGGGATAGAAGAACTTCATTTTGGATGAGTCCTTGGCATCATTACCACCAAATTCATTTTTTAGTCATTGTAAATTAATTCTTCATTCTGAGAATAGACATGATAGTTTTATGGCGGTGATACCAATGCTAAAATTCCAAAATGCAAGTGCACACTTTTTTGATACAAAATGCTGCAAACTCAAATACCAACAACGAATCATATTTAACCATTAACTTTTTCCTCTTCCACCATGAACCTTACCATTCAAAACATTTCAGAATATTTGAAATAACAACACCTCATTTTTTAGACATCAATGAATTCCCAAGAGGAATGATAGACTAATTTGAGGTTTCTAATACATAATACAAAACACAATGGAAATGCTAACTCTAGGGGCCAACAACAAGGTACATATCAACCATATTCACAAAGTGACTACATTGTGAAAATTGGTGAAGAATTGATGTCTTAGAAAGAGAGTCTGAGTGTCTTCATCAGGAAAAATGTTAAAAAAGACATCATCTAAACTCTAAATAATTAGATGAATCTCAACAAGTATACTGTAGCATACTCAACACAATCATGGTTAAACCAAATATACACCTTCGAAAGTGAATTTTCAAGAGTTCTAAATTAGCATATGGTTTTAATCACCCTTGATTTGGTTTGGGTAACTATTTTATGGAGGGTTGACTAGTTGATTTCTTTCACAAGTACCACAAAATGCTAAAAGAGGTAACAGTTTAGAAACATTGTATGTTGAACTCAATAATGAGTCATTCCAATGATTCTTTAACAGAAGTCATCCTTGATCTTTCCTTCTGTCTCTTGTCAATGTCAACACAAATGAGAGCAAAACAACTCTCACTCAGGCAACACCTGCTGTCAGTGGTCAGTGGAACAAGCATCACTCACCCAATCACTGAGGATGTGCCATTGACTATAGTTCAGACACAAGTAAGAAAAATGATGCCAAGGTTCTTGAAGGGAGTGTCACCACAGATATTGTGCATCTCTCCACCACTGTATTAGACATCATCTTCTTTGAAGAGGACGCCAAATATGTAATCCATATTTTGGAAGAAGGTGATAATTCAACAGTTGAATTTCTTACCACTTGACCTTGTACCATTGACTGATTCAAACTAAAGATGACAATGGAATTGATGAAGGATTTGGTCAGATGATGAGCTCCTATTCTAATACCCAGAAGATCTCCTCAATTATGGTGATTAATTACATAACGAGGATTCAATTGATCCCAACAACAGAGATTTCATATTCAACAACAACAACTGCATCCACTGTCCATGCAAACAACAAACATGACAGTTGAAGATACATTCATATTAAATGTGGACCAACTAGAAAGGAGTTTAAAAGGCTGCCCAACTACAGGAAAAAAGATAATCATATTCAATTTGAAGTATCTATTGAAGGAATTTCTGTCAGTGCTGATGTTGTGGAGTGACATCAATTTATGATTGTCTTGAAAAAACAAAATGGGAGCTTTTGACTTGAGATAATATTCCTGGGCCTGAGCCTCCCAATGAAGACATGGCAATGGTACCTCCAAGTGAATGAAATGCTTTCATTACTCTAAAATACGGATTTACAGAACTTTTGAGCAAAACAATTCAGGGGAATTATGGAGCATCTAGACTAAGATAGATGAGCAAAAGACGAAATGTTGATGTGAGATGTGAATACAGAACAAATCCATGGAGGCCCAGACAACAATTCCATCAAAAATATAGATTAAATAATTGTAGCCATCCAATGGATGGGGTAAATGCACATATCCCAATGACTGGCCTGGGGACAATTTGGACAATCTGAAGAAGGCAAATGTAATCAGTGGCAATGAAACAAAATTTGGTGTATAAAATAGATAGCATACCTAACATAAAGGCAATAATTTTCAACACAGGAAAGGAAGGACGTCTCTGTTGGGAAACTCTGTCACTTTGAGAAAATTGACATCTTAAAAATGATTGGTTTCTACACCCTTGATGGACTATCTTCCCCACCATAACTTGTAAGGAAAATGCAGTCACAGACCATGAGTGAGAGAACCAACACATGGAAATGATTTTGTTACCCTTTTCATTGGATTGGGTTATAACCAATTGTATTGATCATTCTGATATTTCTTTGGTTGCCAGGATCCTCTCTTGACACCACCAAAAGGAAAGATTACCCAAATTAGGAAATGGACAATTCTTCTGCTGTCTATATTACATTGATAAGGAAGCATGGTCTCTTGGAATGAATTTTTTCATCAATTAACGGACCTGAATGAAGGATGTGATGATCAGTCTAGATATGCTGTGGAAAATTCAAATGGTTGGGTGATAGTCTCCAAAGCAACAATATTGCAGATAATGGGTTCATGTGGACTCTTCTTTCGGGAATGGGCCTGTGAGCAAAAAATTACTTACCAAAGAATTTGTCCCATGAATCATTGCCTCCTTCACACCATGTCTGGGAATTTGATAAGGTCAAGTCATCAACACAAGAATGACAACCCATTCATTAATCTTTCCTGCACTGCAAATGCTCACCCCATAAAGTTATGATCTACAGTGTCATCAAAAAGTGAATGATGTGTATCATTGATTACTTTCCAAAACGAGGCAAAAGGAAAGCAAGCAAATGTCATCCACATAACAGTCAAAGTAGCATCCCGAAGAATGGCAGCAGTTTGTGCAATCTTGTTGTAGCATACTACAACAACCAAAAAAATTTCTGCATATTTTCTCAAAGCACCACCAAAGTGACTTTGGTGGAATGCAACATATGAGTTTGAAACAATCAGTTGCAGAAATTTATCAACTTCAAGTTCTCCACTGACGCCTTTCAGATGATAGAAAGCAAATTGTTTTTCTAGTAAGACTTAGATTAAATCCAAGACCATAATATCCTCCTCATTTTTATGAACTTTTCTGGATATAAGAGTTGAGGGTCTCTGGAGACCAGATCCTCCCCAAAAGCTCCACACAATTACATGCCATAAATTTATTTATCCTTTGCCACAAATGCAAAAATAAGAATTGCATCAATATCTCAATTGCTGAACCATAACCATGACCAACAACAGTTCAAAATCATCTCTCTACTCCATAAAAAAGGAGGTGTGGATGGTGAGTGTTACCAGGGCATCTATTTTGGATTATTGTCGTTTTGTGTCAATATGTTGGTTGATGATTTTTCTTTTTTTGTGTTGTTTACTAATTATTCATGTTTTTTGTGCACCACATTTTTTATGTTGTTTGTCAAGATCTCATCATTGATTATGCCCTTGACGCCCCCTCCTACCCTTGTACCAAGAAGCAACTCTATTGCTTCATGAAGCACAAGCATTATAGGCTTGCACTATCTGCAAAAGGAGGATTCATTGGAGTTCTTACTAATTGGTATTTAGAAACACTGATAATTTGTAATCTCTCACCCCATCTCTGGGGAAACATTGCAAGGTTCAAGTGGTATCACAAACAATTGCAAAGGAACTGCTGAAGAGGATTGACAAGGTAAGAGTCTTATCCTCTTCATCTGAGAAAACTAAAAAAGCTATCCTTGATAGCATCCACAATGATGTGTCATCATTCCTATCTTTCCAATCACCCTCATTCTCTGAATGAAGAAACCCCCTCATCAAACAGCATCACAAGCTGCCTACCACCACAACTTCATGATTAAACACAAGCAAGACATGGATGGGTGCTATTCTTGTGCCCTAAAGGAATTAAGCTCCAAATATTCACTTGGCAACACTTCATATGACATAATGTGCTCAAAATATCACAAAAAATATGAAATCCCTGAGTTCCTATGTCTGAAAAATTAACAATGCACAATTACATCTGCCAAAAGAAGGCTGATTCATCACCAGTGAAGAAGAGGCCAAAAGCAAGTCTTCATCCAAAGTTCCTAGAGCCCCACAAATGCCACTTGTCAATGCGTCAATTGTCTGAAAAAGGAGAGTGTTGACCAAAGGAGATAAAGCGGATTATTGGAGCAGCCACTGAAAACACTCCATTGCAGGAGGAACTCACCTCAAATTATGTGTACAAGAAGTGGAGAGATTCCCCAGCTCCATTAAAAAAAAAGGCATTCAAGGTAGGCAATTGCTGTAGCTTGTGGATGACATGTCCCAACATAAACTTGTGGTTTGATGGGTCAAAGAGGACTCTTATCCAACATGGATTGAAAAAAAGACAAGCCGCAGCTGGTGAAAGACATTGATGATGACCATAAGATGCCTTTTGAAATCCTTGGTGAGCTGTTGCTTTTTACTCCATTTCGATTTTCATGACATAACACATCACAATTCTTTGTGATTAATTTTTGACTTGATGACTTATTGTCCAAGCTCACATTCAACCATGCATTCCTTTGCCTTTATTGATTTTGATGACACACATTTCAATAAATCTTCCAAAGGTTACAAAGAAAGTCCTTGGACAAACAATCTGACATCCAAGATGTTCCTCATGCAGAGACTTGTGTTTTCAATGACCCAAGAGGCAATGTCACTGAAGTTTGGGATCATCAACATGGCCACCAATCGTTACATTCAAACCTCAGTCCAAGAAATAGGAGAACATGGTCAAGCTAGGCAAGTAAGAAAATTTGCCAATTGTTGATGAAAAAAGCGGTTTTGAGGAGAAGTGTGATATTAATACCTACATCACAGTCTCCAAGAAATGCAGTATGGATACTCTTCTACAAAACCATCTTTCCAAACTTATCACCAAAATTAAAATGCAAAGGAGATGATTTAATGACGGTCCAAATTTCATCAAGTCTGAAAGTGGTCCTCAAAGAAAGTGTAGGATGATGATGTCAATAGTGATATTAATGATGCTGATGGTAATGAGAGTGCTGTATAATAATTATGACATTAGTTTAGTACTGCTCCATGATCATCAAGATGTCTTCTAGTTGTGTAGATGTTCTATGTCATTGATTTTTGCATGTGTTTGTGATTAGAGGTTTGTTTATACTATTCCTACATACTACATACAGCCTATACATTAATGTAACTACTCCCCAAGCCACAATTTTGATGTCTAATTGGGACATCAAAAGTTTAATGATTATTGAATATTGGACCAAACCCAATTGAAAACTAATAAATTACATCATAGCAAACAATGTTGCCTAAGAAATAATTGATGTCATAACATTTTTTTAATTCTCACTTTCATTATTTCTGCAACTACCTGATGATCCCTTGTTCTGTTGTTATGTTCTCTGCCCAGGGAACAAAAGGTCTTGATTAGAATGTCAACATCTTGGGACTTAAGACATGACAATTGTCCATTTGATCTCTGTGCTGCAAAGCCAAAGATTGTCAAGAGTTAGTTGAAGATTGGTTTTGTTTAATTTGCTTCATATGCTCTCAACCACAATAAGGTTTGTCCATCTACTTTTCATTCAAAAAATATCTAACTAATTTTTCCACTCGTCAATTATCATTGCAGGTGCACCAAATGTTGGGAGAGAAAGGGCCAGCAAAGAGATGTCAGCTAAGATTGAGGACACTCAGGATACTTATTATCAGCTGAAGAAAGAGGTGAGATAGTTAGAAATCAATGATTTTGTATTCAATACTAAAATACCTGTGTACAAGACAAGTTCCCTTCTCCATAAAACAGAGGATAATTAGGTCAAGTCTCATGTTGAAAGGAAGAATGCTTTCAGTGCAGATGGGTGTTAGATGGCACTCAGTTTTGAAGTGATGGGGTCCTGAGCAATGTGCTGTGCTCAGAAAGAGCAAATTGATCTTGACAGGGTTGTGGAGATGGACAAAGCTACTAAGAAGGCCAATGACTTGCATGTGAAGGTGAAGAAGGCCTATACTTTGTTTGAATTATTCAAGTCTGTCTAAAAATGTCCAAGGAAGCTTGGAGTGATATTGTCAAATTTTTTCTCCCTCTGTTTGACAAGAATGCCACACCTTCTAAGTCCTATACAATAAGGACAGCAACAGAGAAGTTGGAAACATTTGAGTCTGTATACAGTTCAAAGTGGGATGTTTTGATGTTGGTGAAACTTCAAATATTCCAATCAAAGCTGCCATCTTTAGCCAATTCTCAAAATGATGAAATAGATGCAATTGACTGACAATTGCACTTGGACAGCAATTCTGATGATGACAATGATGACAATGACGATGATGACGATGATGATGATGATGATGATGATGATGATGATGATGTCAATGGTGATATTAATGATGCTGATGGTAATGAGAGTGCTGTATAATAATAATGAGATTAGTTTATTACTGCTCCATGGTCATCAAGATGTCTTCTAGTTGTGTAGTTGTTCTTTGTCGTTTATTTTGCATGTTTTTTGTGATGAGAGGTTTGTTTATACTATTCCTACATGCAGCCTTCCAATATGCAGCCTATATTTATGCAACTACTTCCCAAGCCACAGTTATGGAGTCTTATTGGGACATCAAAAGTTTAATGATTATTGAATATTGGACCAAACCCAATTGAAAACTAATAAATTACATCATAGCAAATGCCTAATACAAAAATTGTTGTGACAACAATTTTTTATCTGTTGTTGTCATTTTCTCTGCGACTATCAGTGTAGTACAAGTGTTTGCTGTCTATGACAAAACATTTTTTAATTTGAGGCAATTTTCAACTCCTTCCACATGATGAAACATACTTAATAAATATTCAATTTTGAATTTCCTAGATTGAATCAGCATCTCTGTCTTGTGATATAATGGAGAAAAGCTGACCAACAATAATTCCCCACACAGCAAACATATCATTGAAGCCAGCTGTAACTTGAAAATTTATTTCATTGCACCATGCTAAAATAAAAGGATGTTTCAAAACAGGTCCATGAAATGCCCTGATAATTTTGGTGCAAAACTTCTAGTAATGAACAAGTTTATCAAAAAACTAAAAATATCTTGTTAAAAAACTAATATAATCACATTATTTTAATATTTTTGAATCATGAATTTATGTGTGAATAATGCACACACACTCTCTCAACACATAATAGAAGATGTCTGTCTATGTGCTTTTTTAAATTTCATTTAGTTCTGTGTGGCCATGACGGCCGTGGTTGTTGCCAGCTTCCAAAAAAGCGGAAATCTCATGGTCAGCTTGAACGATTGTTAGCCGGAAAAAATATTCCTACGTCAAGCCAGGTTATATTGTTTTTTTCGCACAAGTTTCGTAATATCCGGCCAAGACTTGAATTAATCTAGTGCTACTGGTCTAGAGGTGTAGGTCTAGCTAGTTCGTGCCTAGTCGATGATATATTTTATTTATTTAATCGACCGTTAGGAGCTTAGGTACATTTTTTCCAAGATTGGTAAAAAGAATCTACACTGCCATTGCAAGGGAATGTTGTATGGGTCCTCGACAAAATTCAGCGACCCAATAAATAGTATTTAAATATTCATAATGTTAGGAGAGGATGACAAATATGTGCCCAAACACGACTCTTACTAAATCGACATGCTCAAGATTGCATTGAATCTCTTCTCATGGTACCGGATACACAAGTTATATTACATTGATCGCTCGATAAGATTGAACTCTCTCTCTTCAAATCCATTTTTCGAACGGAAACATACACAAAATGTTGCATTGTACGATAGAGAAATATTGGCTTTGAGAAGACATGAGAAGTGTATTGTAGTAACTTTTCACATACGTTTCTTACTCACCGTCACATGGATTTTATTTTATTTATGTCTTATCCTGCTATGATTCCGAAGGAAAACATCAACTCAATCAAACTCGATCTTTGTTGAACAATATTATATTGTGCGTAAAATTACGGCCCTTCCAAATTTATCACATTTTCGGTCACAAATCAAAACAAAGAACAACAAAAATGACAGAAGTAGACACCTCCAAGCAAACGTCTCATGACGATGCCCATGACGTGAAGCTCACACCTTTCCTCGCCTTCAAATATGTGGCATCCATCGTTCTCCTCTGCTTCTCCATCACCATCGTTGTCGCCCTGATTTTCACCGGAAACACTCGTGTTTCTTCCGAAACTAACCCATGGGTTGCCCTCATCGTTATGGCCCTCGCTGTCGTGTGGCTCTCCATGATTGAGGGACAACAAGCCTCTCTTGTCGGTCTTCCTCCCGTTGACCCTGATCTCTACAAGGACACTCACCCTATCACGTACAAGAATGCCGCCCTTGCCTTCAAGGGAGACAATTTGGATCGCTACTTGATGGGTCGCCAGTTCATGGTTCTATTGGTAGTTTTCGTGATCAACCAGTGCGGTAATCCTCTTGACCCAACGGTTGATGTGCTCGGTTTGCCCGATGGAGTCAAGTTGGTATTCCTTGATATTGGTTTGGGAATGATCATTTTCACCTGTATTCTTGGACAGCTCACCACTCAAGTGAATGCCTCCCACTGCATGATTGACTTCATCAACAATTACTTCGCTCTCTTCACCTTGTACACCGCCATGGCTGTCGAATTTTCAGGAGTGATGCACTCTTCCTACCTCATCCAAAACGTCCTTTCAATGGTCTCTGGAAAGCCTATCCAATCGAACGAGGAGCCCAAGTCCGGATTCACATTCATTTTCTTCTGGGGCCGTGTTCTCATGTCTCTCGCTATCCTAGGATTCTGCTTGGCCGTCACTCTATCTGCCTTGTTCAACGGACAAACACAAATGGCAGTGAAGTACCCCAATGTTCCCAACGGCGTCTCCGTATTCCTCTTCTTTTTCTTCATGGCTATCGTTGGTATGCTGGAAGGAATGCAAATTGCTTTCTTTGCTGTTGCAAAGCTTCCAGCTGAAGAACGCGGATCTTCTTTCTTCGGGAAGAAAACATGCGACCTTTTGTTCAAGGGCAATGGAGAGAACCTTCCCGGATTCATGATCGGACGTCAGTTGACTGTAGTTTTCTCCTTCTTTCTCGTTGCTTCCATCACTGGATTGAACATCACCCCTGGTGAAGGAGAGAATGTTTTTGGAGTTTCAGACGGAGCGCAAGCTTTCCTGAACTACGGATTCCAGGGAGCCGTCATCACTACCATCCTTGCCTCCATCACCTGGCAATTGGCTGCCTCTGCTTTTCCCATGGCCTTTTTGAACAACCCCGTGACCTACATCCTTCTTTGCATCGCTCTCTTCCTTGAGTGGACTGGGCTTTGTGCGGGAGCTTGGGTGTTGGCTCGTGTCATGAAGAAAGTCACAAAAATTCAATACGATGAGGTCTACGTTGGAACACCTGAGGAACGTCTGGCCAACAATCACGCTGACAAAGAACTGACTCCTGATCAAGATGTTGGACACCTTACTGGAGGAGGTTTTACTGGGCACTTGTGTGGGTCCCATGATGCCTTGGACGGACCCATCAAGTCTAAGGATGCTATTGATGCTGCTGCTTAAAAGCGTAAGCGATCGGAATATTATTTTGATCCCCGTTTTTGTTCCCACGTCCATGACGGGGTTTTATGTGATCCACATGTTTGTTTCTATGTCAATGGAAGATAAGGATTTTTTGTATTCTGATAGATAAATTAGATGATTGGACATATTCAAATAATACAGTCCGAGCTTTCCAAGCTTTCGATGAAAGAAGTACTAGTAATAATATATATTTTGTTTCTTCGCTAAACAATGCCTAGCAGCGCAATTTCACTACAAGACCCTCCTTCGTGTCGAATACTTTAACTCATCAGTGAACCGCTCCTATTAGTGTGTACTAAATACAGGATCATGAGAAAATTTTGATAAAATAACACCACTCAGAGCAAATGCCACATTGGAAATTGCCAGTAGTAGTATGTTCATTCCGATCATCTCATTATCTGATCAAAATAGAATTAATCAACTCTAGAATTCAACAAGTAACTCTTGATTGCTTTGCAGTTTCTATTGATTCATTTCTTTAGTTAAATGAAGAAGATTTCAGTCCAACCACTCTTCGGGTATCAACAAATTTCGTGTTTACAATTAAACCATTTTTTTTTGAGACATGAAGTCAAAAAGTTTGATTTTTATCCCTTGTAAATTTTTTACCTTTTGACTTCAACTTGCATCTAATTTTTTGTTGGATTGCGTTTGTCCACGTGAGCGTTTTTGCACTAATCAAGATCTCCGTCATGACTGAGAAATTTGTGGGGAAGATCATTTTCACAGTAAATACAACTCCATTCACAGTAGTGATATTTTTGAATACTATTAACATTGATTGCATACCAAATGAGAGTTGTCAGCAGAATCTTTGATAAAATGTATGATATTTTTGTAGATTTTGATGTTGTCAAATCAGGGTCATTCTTTCTCATGATGAAAGAAAAATAGCACAAGGATATGATTGTTTGTTATCAACACAATAATTTATTGAGTAAGATCCCATAGTGATTAAGAACTGCATCCCTTAGTCCTTGTAGCCTGATTTTTCCAATCTATATTGTGACCACTGATTTCTCTGCAAAAATAAGTAAGATGCATCATTGGAAGTACCCTGTTAAGAAACTATTTTACATAAAAGCAATTTCTTACAGTCATCAAAATGCCAATGATATTGTTGGGGAGGATCTTACCAAGTCTTAGTTTTGTATATGTGTATGGAGCTAGTTTCACAGTGTGCAGTGATGTAAGAAACAGGTAGAAATGTTTTTACATGAATACTAGCACAAGAAATGTTGTTATGGGAAGTTTTCTGATCTCATGATGTTTGGGCATTGTGAGTAAGAGCAAGTGATAAAGACCATGTCAAAAAAGTCTCCTTGATGGTCTTTGGGCCAGAGTCAGAGAGGTCATTGCATTCTACTCTGCTGGTATATAGAATATTGCATAGTACTGCTGTGCATGTTCAATAATGCCACTTGCTTGTGAATTTTTGCTATTGGTTGAGGTTTTCTGTATGTGTTGAATAGCACAAATAGCACAGCAAAGTGCATTTTGAATTCACTACATTTTGATGATGACTTCCTGTGACCATGGGTTACTGCTCAAACAGTATTTTTGAATCAATTGGGAAATTCTTGCTGAACATTTATCAAACACTACTCTACTCACTTTGTCAGTCTCAGAGACAATCTCTGGCAAAGGAATGTGTTTCATTTTAAACCAGCTTGTAGCCTGGTCAATCATTGTAACACACACAAAGACAATGTTGTTGCCATCAATGTCTTTGACCAATACAATTGATATATAGTGTGTTCCATGTGACTAATATTGCTTTCTTAAAAAGTAGTTTATTATACTTAATTGTTTTTGATTTACTAGTTTAGTATAACTTATGTATGCATTGCATACCTTTCCAGTACATGGTTACTCTAAGTTTCTCCTCTAGTCTAATGTGACTAGGGTGTTGTATGTAATAATGATACTCTTGAGTCTCATATATTATAGGACGTTGATATTGTCTAGTTTGTACAGACTCAAAAAGCGAGATGCCTGATCAAATTTCAACACATCCCCTTTACTAAAGTATGTTCATCATAGGTAGCAGTAGCCTCTGATATGATAATCTTTTATCTTGTAAAGAAGAGTCTCAGCTTTCCAACAGTATTTTGATGACCTTTTATGTCCAATTTATAACCTTTTTGTCACCACAACAAAAATGATCCATAACTATGACATGTCTCATCTTTTGCCTCCTCCATCTTTGTACTTATTGTCCAGCTCTTTCCTGCATCTTCAACATCAACAAACCTGAAAACTTGTCATTGACCATCTGAAAACTCAATTTGTATGTTTTAGTTCCCTGTGGGTTTGATCTGGCTGATTTGTGAATCATCAAGTTGTTTTTATCAGGCAAGAATCTTGATGAGCTCTCACTACAATCAACCAAATCTTTGGCACTAGGCTAAATTCACACATACAAAAGAATCCATTTAATGCATTATATTATTTTAATACAATGAATAAAAAATCTTGTAGTTACCGTTGCTAGTATCTCAAACTCCAATGGCTTTTGACATGGTCAAGGTGGATTTTTGGCTCATAAGCAAATCAAAGAGAAGAGAGCATGTTTGAAATAGTACTGTAAATAAAATGTAGTATTGAGTATTTTTTGATAAAAATGAGGCTGTGTGTCACACTGCATAAGGCATCAAAACTCACACAGTGTACACAGACCAGATGATAATCAATCAATCACTATACATAAGTCCTTCAATATCATCTAATAGAGCTGATTTGCAGTCTGATGTGAAACATAGGAAACATTCCTTCAAATAGTTGTCTTGTTGCTGTTCCTTAGCATCTACATAACAGTTGATGGTGCCATATCATTTTTGATGATGCCATATGCAAATAACTAATACTAGTCAATGCAAAACTCCTGTCACACCATTTTTGATCTTCATCCACTTTGAGATGGACGGACAACATTCTCAAGGTTCAGTTGTTAAACATAAAAAATCAGCATATAACAATAACAACAATTAGCATTGTAGACTTACCATGGTACTCAATAATATTGTTTAACAATTTACTTTTACTCAAATTTGAGAGCAAACATCATTCATTCATGATGATTCATGTGATGTACAATAATTATTTTCACATAATTCAACCAAAATCAATTCAACATCAATAAATTAGCAATGAAACATACATCTTCACATCTATAAAAATCCTTTCTTTCAATGACATTAAACAATACATTCAATAAACATGCTTTCTTTCAATGACATTAAACAACACATTCTACCCCAAAATGAGTTTTGAAACAAATTATATAAGATATTGTAGATCAAAATTAGCAGCACATATTTCTTTTGCATCCCATTGTGGGCAAACACAACAGTAAAATTTAGTTGATAGCAATTGAATTCAATTTGATTGGGTTAGCTTTATTTTTCTGTTAATAATGGTTGTAACATACTTCAGGGGCAAAAATACTTTTGAGATTGTCCATAAAGAGGTCGTATTTATCAGCATTGGAACTATTTTCCAACAAGCAGTACAACAGAGTCCTTTTGGAGTGTTGATATGATATACAAATCATATTTTTCCTCCAAATCTGTTCAAAATGAGCACAGCTATTTGATGTAAAGGTGGCAAAAGTGAAGTTCTTGCCAAATTGTCTTGGTTGAGTGGTACACAAACACAAACGCAAACTTGCCCATGATAGCACAAAGAACCATATATGGGAGGAACATAAATCAATAAAAGTGGATTTCTGGGAATCCTTAAGAGGTGTAACTGGGCATAACACTCACCCTTTCCATAATTGACAAGGAAAAGCATGATTCCAAGTATGATTTCAAAGGTATGGGCTTCTGATAGGGCAAGATGCACTGAACATTAATATGCTTGGTAATACCATGTCTCAAACAAATTGTCACTGTTCCATTACAATGGACCCAAAGATTCTCATAGGGTCTGGTTGATGGTTGACTTTTGTTTTAGTTTACATTGACAGGTTTTGTCATACTTGTTACCTGTATCTAAGGCAAGAATGTTTCTGTAATCACCAAGCAGTTGCATGCCTTAGTGGGCAGTCTTGATGAAGTTGGCACCTTGCCTCATGAAACCTATGGCAATATTCTTAGAGGCTTCACCAAGTGCAGTAATGAGGACTTCAAGGCAGTCTTCCAGCACCTTCTAACTCAAGAGAGGATTGATCATTTCT
>JALLPE010000717.1:0-15149 GCA_036940025.1 Conticribra weissflogii | reverse complement strand
ATTTCTAATATGTCAAGTCCAAACTTCAACAACACAAACAGGACTTCAAGGAAACAACACAGTTGCTTCCTTTTCCTATTCTCCTCCCACATGCATTGCAACATTACAACATTGAAAATTGTTGTCTGCCTCTGCTTGCGCAGTGCACTTAGTATAACAAGAATAATTGAAAATAAACAAAAAATTTGATAACATTTGTTCTGTTCCTTCCATGCATTGTGAAATATTGTAATGTTTTATCATTAATCTGCTCAATCATTGTCCACCTTGACACTTTCAGTAAATACCATATGAAAACAACTAATAATTAGATACAAAAGCGTTTGTTTCCATCTGCCTGTGCATTACAATGTTACAACATGGCACCATCTTCCCCATTGCTGATTTTGTCCATGTTGACATGAGCATGAAACACTGCTTTCTAAAAATTAATGAATGGATTTTTATGTTTGTTCCTATCCCCCATTCATTTAGCTGTTTCAATGTACCTCCTTCTTTGAAGTCACCAACAATTGGCATGGTTACCTCTGTTATCACCAACTCCATGCTAAAATTTTTCTTGGACAACTATAGTGCAGCATGCAGCTATCAATGTCCTCAAACCAAAAGATAATTGCTGTCAGGATAAAATAAAGAGCTAGAAGATATCTCTTGCAGGCGCCATATTACCTGTGTTGTTTTTTTATGTCAGGATTGTTGCTGTGATGAACTCAGTGACATCTTTATACCAAAAATTGTGACTACTGACATTTTCCATGGTAGATGTTCTTTTTTTGGGGGGGGGGCTACAAGAGACTCTACAGAAAACAAAATCGGATGCCTATTTCTGGACTGTAAAAAAGTATGTAAATTTTGCAGTTACTCGAACTGTGATTCTTTGTAAATCAAAAGCTATCTTACAAGTTTATCTACCAACCCAACAATAGGTAAAATATTGAACAAGAACAAAAGATGAATTATCTGTATATGAAAACATCCAAGTAATTGAGGGGAACATTAGGCTTTTACAACTTCAAAAGAGTGCCTTATTGCATTGTAAGCCTTGTTTGTCAACTTTTCCAGATGTAAATGGTAAGCATGTTGGATTTTAGCAGCATTCAGACTTTGATGAACTGCATGGGGGGACTGCTTCTACTCACACAATGACACAAAAGTATGATGTATCAGCATCAGTTTTCACTCAAATCAGTAAAAATTGACAAATTTGGGTAAGTATTGTAAAAACAAGATAAAAATTATGTTAACTATTGAACACAACTGTGTCTCATGAAAAAATTCTTCTGTGTTTTATATGATTTTCAGATATCAATGGTCCCATCTTAAAAATATTGAATGGATCTGATGCTTTGACATATTCAAGAAAGGGGTCAAACACATTGAGACTTGCGTCAATATAGATGAAGTCAATCCAATATAGTTTGGTGTAAATGACAAAGTTGGTGATGATGTACTTGAAATTAAACAAGCAGTAGTGATTTGTTTAGTTTCTGGGGTAGGTGATCCAAAGGGATAAAAGATGCAACCAAGCAAGAAAAACTTGTCCAAGTTATCAGAATGGGAAAAATATAAACATGATCTTGCAGCTGATTGCAAAGAGGTTTAATATACAATCACATTGACCATATGGATTATTGGATGAACTGTTGGAGCAGAATGAAACAAACCTCACTAATTATTTGTGAAATGAGACAAAGTTTTTGTGAAATTGCATCATTGCTGCTCTAACCCACAGTTGGTTTTTTCAATCAATGAGATAGAAATCAACAACAGAAAAGATTCAATACACAATGGTCAATATTTTTTACATGTTCATTGAGATAGGACTTTCTTTATCTTCTCTATGATATTCATCCACAGTCAATGTAGAAGCAGATTACCAGAATGCCTGCTCATTCTTTGTTTGTGAATATCTGTTGTTTGTGAACATCCATATGGTTGAATTCCAATGTATGAAATAAGCCAGCACAATTCTTCATGTGAGCAAACTCACAACATGATTTACCAATAAACTTTGGTAAACTTAAAACATCTCTGTCTAGATCTGAAACAACCTCATGAGCTATTATCCCACTGTTATCAAAATTTACTAACATGCTTTTGCATCATGTTAAATTTTCATCTCTCATCTCAGATTCCACAAACATCCCTAAATGATATCTCCAGCTTACATATGTTATAATAATGGTGTTTTGGGCAATTACTGTCAAGACTTTTTGACATATGTGATTGGGCAGAAAGTGTTTGGTGATGGGAAAGGAGGCTGTTTTCTCATTTTCTCTTCCAGTACTGCCATCTCTCAGGAGTCAAGGATAAATGTCTGTGGACATGTTCAATGGAACGTGTTCATTGTTAACCAAGGTATCAATTTCTGCTAGGAACATCACTTCTTTCCCATAATTTCACTTGCAAACCATCCAGCTGCTGTATTTCATTGATCAATTCAATCCACCCTGCCGATATTTGCTATGTAGCTTTTGATGACAAGTTCTGAATTCATAGTGACTTTCTCAGACCCAACCCTCCTCTTGATTTCAGTGATTCCAAATACACTGATTGTTGAGATGAAATTGACTACTCTGTAACCCATCCACTGAACATACAACTATATCTAGAGTAACATTCCTCTCTCTGAATTTTTTAAAAGTTTCATAAGATCCCTGTCCCATCCTTTCCATGGGGTCACACAGTTCCATTCAAAAGGATTGAAAAATCAGATCTAAGCAAAACACTCCATTCAGGGCAAGTTTATCTGCTATCTGCATGTACCATTATTTATCCACTCAGGTCATGCCTTATACCACTTTCAATGATAGACTCTCTGCGTCTTTGGAAGCAATTTGATCTCTACTGGCACTCCAAAACTTGATTGGGTACTTCCTTGATAGAATTCTGAATGTATTCAAACATTATGTCCTTGGAATGTATTGCATAAGAACTCACGTTGATTTTTTGGGATTATCTTTGTCATACTGTCAGATTGGACAGAAATTTCAATGGCACAGGCATCCAACTTCATCAAAGCTGAGATTCTTTCCAGGTACAAAAAGTCTTTAGCTGCACAGTTCACTTGATGAAGTGCGAGTCCCAGTTGATTGCATTTGATGTTAATTTCAGTATGACCCAGTGGGTAAATGGCATCTTGTATTTCCTTGAAACGCCACAGACTGAATACCTCTCTTTCCCAGGGGTGATAATGAGTCAACTGCACTGTTTCTGCTGGAAAGCAGTGAATAATTTCTGAAGTTTTTAAATAGGAAACATACCCACCAAGTTGCCTATTGTCAATACTCATCATCAATATTACTCCAAGGTAGTCACAACCTCAACTTCTGATATGTGATTATTCCACATACTACCACCATGACATTGCATAATGATTACAGTGCATTGCACTTTATGGAAAAAATCAATTGTCATCCTACCACAAACTGAACATGCTTCCTGAAATTTCCCAAACCTCTCTGCAACTCCATGTTTCAGTGTCCCATTGCCCTGGAACATGTTTGGCAGAGGAGTGAGCTCTTCCTTCAAATCATGACACTTCTGCATGAGATTTTCCAAGCAGTTTGGGATTTCTTTTTCTTTATCATTAATTATTATTTGTGGGTCATGATCTAAGATGTTGTTCTATTCTCTGAGTTTAATGTTGCATTCCTTGTTCATGTGGTCTAATGGATCATTCAATTTCATATCTGCAGAATCATTGCTTTCACTATCATAACTGTACTCAATTTAATTCCTTGTTGATGATGTCATGTGAAAGGCAGTATGAGCTCTCTTTGTTTTTGTGGGAGTGTCATTTGGTGAAGGAATGATAGTTTTTTGGGGGTTTGTTTGATTGGATTTGCTTATCTTTCTGACTTTGTTGATTACCTTGGTTTGAGTAGTTTATGAATGATCAAATAATGTTGTATGGACTTTATCAGTTTCTTCTACCTCCACTTGAGAGCTTTTTTAGATTTTGCACTTTTCTGCATGATCAGCTGCAGATTTTAATCCAGGCAGGGCTTTCAATTTGAGGTTATCTGCTACCTCATGGGTTTGGTTTTCTTCCTGATACCATTGCCTTGCCTCCACTAATAGCCAATAGGTAGCATCTGTTTTGTCTACTTTCTGTTGGAGATGGATTGAGGAGAGGCCCAATGGTAGGTTGGTATTATCCCAATTATGATGTAACAGAATCCAGATTTCTTAATGTTACCTCCAAGATGAGTCCGGTGATTATTGTGCTGGGGAGGGATCAATTTTGGGTTGGTATTCAGGATGAAGGAAAATGGCTGGCAATGCAGAAATGTGTTGCCCTGATAGAAAATGGTTGATTCAATTTCTTGTCAGGCGGATGATTGGTCTTTTCATTTCCAGGTTTGGGTGGAATGGGTAGAGATTCTTTCCGTGTGTTGCTATGCATCATATCTGGTGTTCCCCTGATTTTGTTTGTTTCTGCGGAACCTGCCATTTTGGGTGTGTGGAATGTGTGCTACAGTGCCCTGAGGTAGGTATTGTTCTCTTTTGTCGGAGATGAAACACATCAACCTCCACCACCCCTACATCTAATGATGCATCTTTTCAGTTATTTTTGAATTTCGACTTTTGAAATTTTGTTTTTATATAATAATATATTTCTACAATTATTTGTAACAATATTTCTGCAGTGTTTCATGAACAACTAAATCTGTCGTCGCTACATTTCATCACTTCTTGCGTCAAATAATTGTTTCCTTGCACAACAAATTGGTAACTCTCCACAACTGTGCTGTGGGCTTAGGAATTTTTGCGATCGCCACGGTGATCAAAGGATATCCAACATAACGGTCGACAACACATTATTTTTGATGGCTCCTCCGAAACAGGGCAGGACATGGTGTAAATGTGCATTGGAACTCCAAGAACATCCAAAACTGGCCCTTCAGACGTTTTTAGAGCCGTATTCGGCCTTTCGTACCGTGAAGGGTGGTTAAGGTCGGGTCTTGGGTTAGAGGGTCAGCAGCGAGTCCCTATTAGAAAAAAGTTACAATATTTAAGACGATTTTACATTGACTTATATTTTTACTGAGTAAACTGAACAAATAAGCTGATTCGACGACCCCTTGCTTTATCAACATCGCGAAATTAAACATCGAAATCGACTATTGTAATGGTGGCAGGATGGGAAATAATTAGTTGTCAATCCAAGGCACACACACGATTGTACCATTGGACTTTCCAGAGTAGAGCAATCTTGACAAGGGAAGGGCGCAGATATCATTGTAAGTGCAGGCACGATTTCAGATTTTAAAATAAAAATAGACAACATACCTTTGAGCATCGGGCACATCCTCAAGACAAACTTTCTCGGCAATTTTCGGTGTTATGACTCCCCTCTCAAGAATCAACATAAGGTAACGAAGATCTTGCTTGTATTGATCCGGATCTTCATCGTATTCATTAACAACATTAACAAACGCTGTTTGCGTCATGACATATTTTGCCTTCAAAGCAGCCCATCTGTTGTGAAGCTCCTTCAAGTCAAGAATTCCGCAACCATTGTCGAAGTGCCTTTCGAAGTGGTACACTGGTGCGATGCAGACCAGAGTTCCTTTCTTGTTCAAGGCAAACCAGGATGAGCTGTAAGAGTCCAGACATGTGTTGTCAATCACAACATCGAAAGTTCCACTTGCAGAGGGCAACCAAGCTTCGGGCTCCATCGGGAAACATTTCGCACCAAGTGTGGCGAGGTAGGCATGTTTTGATTCGTCGGCAGTGCAGTAGATATTGGCACCTTCCAAGTTGGCTAAAGTTATAATGGCTTGTCCGATTGCAGAGAATCCATCGGTGATGAGAATGTTCATTCCAGTGAAAGGAGACCCGTTCCTTCGGGAAAGACGCAATGCCTTCAAGGCAGCCATATAGTCGTGAAGCATACATACGGCGTGGGTACTTTTGACGGTATCAGGAATCTTGATCAAGCGAGACGCAGGGATGCTAATAAAGCGCGAGTTTCCACCACCAAAGTTGGAAATGCATGCAACACGGTCTCCCTCTTGGAAGAATCCTTCAATCTTAGCATGTTCGCCTAGCGCTTGGATGGTCCCGACAAGTTCAAAGCCGGGGACAAAAGGGAGGCTCATTTTCTTGAGTCCAAGCCCCCTACATGCGGTCACATCCCGAGCAGTGACAGTAGAAGCCTGCAATAAAACATAAAGGGAAAAATGAAAACGATTGAGAAAATTCAGAAGACGACATAATAAGGGAATCATCTTTTTTTTTATACCTCGATGCGGACGACGATGTGATCAGGACTTTTTGGCTTGGGAACAAAGTACATAGCACGAATGACCAAGTTATCAGTTTGACCGTTCTCGCCGAAGTGGTGGAGCACCACATCTTTATGGAAGAACTTCTTTTGGTCACCTGCCGCTTCAGAGGCAGCAAGAGATCCATCGTAGGTATCATTTTGTGTAATGTCGTTTTCTTCGAAGGATTCAGCACTTGTGCCACGATTCTCGATTGCCATATCGTCTTCGTACGTGTTGAAAGTCCTCTCGTCGTTTTCATAAACAGAAGAAGCAACCGAGTGTTCTTCCTCAACAGACATAACCTCATCTGACGCCTCTTCGTCTTCTCGATCAGACTCTCGCTCGCAACCCTGGCGGTGTTCGATTAGTTCTTGCCTGGATTCCTCATTCCTCGTCGAAGGGGCTGGAACGACTTCGGTTCCATCTTCAGAAGCATAAGACGTAATTTCGAGATGTTCCAATCCCTGCCCTTTTCCTTCCTTTACTGAAGGTGCAAAGGAAGCTGCCTCTAGATTAGTCTTCGACGCCATTGAAGCGATCATCGAGTCGTCCTTGAGACCCTTCTTCTTGCTGAACATTTTCGTAAACTTCACCATGGTTGAAGTTACGTAGTATATCTGAGTGTGAGGAAGCAACACTGGATGAAAATAATGCCAATCAGATTTCAAATTGACGGGAATATTTGTGAGCAATCAGTTGCAGAGCGTCGTCGCATCTGTCTCGATATATTTGGACGAAAAATTGGCTTCAGTTCGGCTCGCCTGAATTTGTGAGCCTATCTACATCGTCCGTCTCGGTAGTGACAAAAAAACTCAGTATATTAACACATACGGACACACACATCAAGATAAAACCCTCATTCCTGAATATTCTTTTATCGCCAAAACAGAAAGAAAAAGGAGGGAGTTGTACTTCCTCTTTTAATACACGCTTTTTAGTTTTTCACTCAGGAGAGTGTGTTGGACTGATAATGCAGCCGTTAAGAGGTACCAACCACACTTACTACATACGGAAACCGAAACAATTCTTTTTTGTTCGAACGAGACAAGAGTAATTTTGTGTGTGGCGTGTGAAGAACGAGATGAATGTGAGTGTCGAGGGAGGTGTGTCAAAACATAAAAAATAAAACCTTTCGGACTCTACACAAGAATAAAAAACGGGTTACATGAAAAAACCGGCCTGCCAGTTTTCAAAAGTACCAGTATTGCCAGTTTTTGACCAAAAAGTTGCCGTTTTTTTCACATATATGTACCACCAATGTACCCACATGTGGTACATATATGTGAAAAAACCGGCAACTCATTTCATGCATGCAGTACCATGTAACATGTACAGAGAAGTATTTTACACCACTACCTAACCATGTGTCACTCATCACAGTCATGACCTTCAAATAGACATATCTCCTGAAGTATTCACTCTCAGTGGCAGGGAAAAAAACCATACTCCATCAGAGAACATCGATTGGATCTATCCAGAGCAGTTTCATCGAGTGGGGGAAGCTATTTGTTGCGGCGGCGGCGATCGAAATTCGTGTTGATGTTGGGGGTGTTTGGGTCCATCAATTTGGCTTCAACTTTTCAAGACCTCCAAATAGAAATATCTCCTGAAGTATTCACTCTCAGTGGCAGAAAAAAAAACATATTCCATCAGAGCACATCAATTGGATCTATCCAGAGCAGTTTCATCGAGTGGGGGCGGCTATTTGTTGCGGCGGCGGCGATCGAAATTCGTGTTGATGTTGGAGGTGTTTGGGTCCATCAATTTGGCTTCAACTTTTCAAGACCTCCAAATAGACATATCTCCTGAAGTATTCACTTTCAGTGGCAGAAAAAAACCATACTCCATCAGAGCACATCGATTGGATCTATCCAGAGCAGTTTCATTGAGTGGGGGCGGCTATTCGTTGCGGCGGAGGCGATCGAAATTCGTGTTGATGTTGGAGGTGTTTCAACTATGTCTAATCCAACAAACAGACTCATTTTGAATTTAGTCCAAACCATTATTGGTTGGGCAACTGATGAGCCAAATATTGAAAGAATACAATCAGGAATCCAAAGTCTTTCAAATGATTCTTCAAACCCACTGAATCTCTCAAACACTTGTCAAATGAGTCAAGATGTTTCAATGGCGTCAAGTTCTCAGCATAATGCAAATGCTCCAGTTGCTAGCAATGAATCATCAAATACTTCATCATCACTCGGCTTTGATGCTTTGCTCGATGCTGCAAGGATTTCAGCCTCTCAAGAACCTCATCCTAAGAATGACTCTACTTCTGTTGGCACCATGTGTGATTCAGCTATAGATGCTCAACGCCAAGACTTACATCATGCTGACAATGAACCTTTGTCACTTCATACACATCCTGCTTGCATTGATCGCTCATGTAATGATGGATCACCATCACAAGCTAACAATGATTTGAATATAGATGGAGCAAATGTAGACTATCCTAATGGGAATGTCACAATAAAACATGGCTATCGCAACCACAAGATTTCATGGTGTATGGACTCCTATTCTACTCATACAAGCAAAACATCCAAGAAGATCTATAAGAAGTGTTTGGGTGTGTTCGAGTGTTCTGAAATGGATTGTGACTTTGTGTCTCAAGTGAAAACAAACGTCAAGAAGAAACAAGGGTTTCAGCCAGTGAATACTACGTGTAAATCTCATCCTGATAGCAATCTTAGGCATATTCCTTGTCAGGCGACAATAGTGATGACTTATCCCATAGGAGATCAGTGTGTAGTCATAACGAACAAAGGATATCATTCTCATGCGCGGCCTCCAAAAATCCGACCATCAGCAATGGCTCTGCAAAAGTTTGAAGACATTGTTAGAAATGCACCAGAAGCAACTCCTCTTTGTTTGTCTGTTGGAAATAAAACACGAGATCCTGTTAGTAAACTTGATGAGTCGTTGGGTAATATTGATCGTGTCTGCTACCATTGTAGACGTGTTCGTAGTGAAGACACCTCAAAGTCAGATATCGGAATCTTTGCATCAATCGATTCAATGAACCCAGGGTTGATAGTCAGTTCAAGTTTCAAAAGCAATGACGGTCATGTCATATTCCAGACACCAGGGATGAAGGAAGTCATGCTTGAGAAGGCCAATGCACTTCAAACTGACACGATTATGGGGTTCGTGAAAGATGAACGAATGCCATCACTCAATGTTACGTGCACTAGTACATTCTCAGAATATCTGGAATGCTATGTTCCTGTATTGGTTGGTGTTCTCTTTGGAATGACTGCAACTCACTACCAGCAATACTTCAATTCTTTGATTGACTGTCATAAGTTTGTTGACTTTGAGGATTTCAAAGCGTATTGGCCAGGAAATATCTGTGATTTTTCTGATAGCGAACGTGTTGGTTTTGGAAATAGTGTCAGAGATTATTTCCGTGTTGAAGATAAAGACGATCTCAAGTTGTCTTTGTTGTTTGGTGCATGTGAGGTCCATTTTGAGTGTTCTCGTGCCAGAGTAGCAAGGAATCACAGTGTTGTGCCCGCACAGAGAAAAGCTGAGTTTGATGAGATGGTCAGGAGTCTATTAGATCCAGCAATCAACGAGAAAACATTTCGTATCCGTGCAGAATCTATCTACCACAGAGAAAATTTTCCAAAGGCAAAGAAATGGCTGCAGTGGTACCTACATTCAGACCGTGGTCCAATGATTTTCCCAGCTTTGGGAAAGGTATGGTTCATGGAGAAAAACAATACGAATGGTCAAGAATCTATGGGAATGCTAATTCAGCAATCTTGCCAAACCAAGAATCCAACGTTGGGTGATTGTTACAAGCATCTAGTTGAATTTTGCAATTGGAGAGTTGACTGGAAACTCGCAAAAGAGAAAACCGGTCTTCGAACAACGTACAATGGCACCCGTAAACGAAAGCAAGTCAATGATGGACGTGCTCCTGATTGTACATCCCAACTGATTGGAAAACGCCGTGGTCCAGGTCGGCCGAAATACTGTCGCAATCTAGCTCCATCAAAAAATTCCATCCAGGATCTTTCATTCGGTATCCCTTGGTCATACACTCATGGTGCTGTGTACGTTACCAACACTTGTGCAATGGATAGTTCACTGATGAGTCTCTACTTCCTACGAAAATATGAAATCATTTCAATGCAGTCATTCGAAGACTTGGATTACTCCCTGAACAGTGTTTTGAATCTTATCTCGGATAAGAAGTACAATGAAGCAAGGCATAGATGGATATCTTCAAATGATAGAGTACACACAGTTGGAGATGAAAAAGGAGAAGACGTCATAGTTACGCGAAACAAAACAGTGGCGTGAAATGACAAGTATTGGGATTGCTGGACATTGGTGGATGACGTCATTGATATAATTGGTCTTTTTCGGATGTCGTGCCGAGAAGAATTTGGAGATTGCAACAACAATGATTGTAGTGCTATGACTACTGGGTCGTTCTGTGTTATGAAAGATCCAGTTGCACCTAAGCCGTATTTGATTGGTGAGGGGACTAGTCTCAAGATTTTTTCAGTTATCATGAGAAGTCCTGTTTTGAGCAGAGTCGGGGATGGTCTTGGATTCTCTTACTACACTTTCATCGATAGAAGGGCAGGTGTACGTTGCGACAATATTGGTTTGTCACATCAAGAATGCAAGGGAAAGCGACAAAACAGGAAGGTCGTTTCTGCTATTCCAATGATTTTGCAAGTGAAATTGAATTTTGAAGATTCAAAAGCACGTCTTGATGAGATTCAACCAAAAATTACTGTCATGGAAAAGACGTACTTGCTTGCAGTGATGATTCTGTCTAATGGTAGCCATTTCCAGTCCGTCATTCTGATTGGAGGAAAGTTTCTACATTACGATGGAATGAAAAGACCTCCGTTGAAGTGGTTAGATCATCGCACAAAGATTTCTGAGACAGGATACAAAGTCACCGATCTGTGGTATACAAAAGAGAATTTGAATGATGTAGAATCTTCTCCTGAAAACGAAATCAAGCATGAGTCTAACAAACAACATGAGCACATCGACGATTCAGATACAGAATCAAAATCCTCAAAAGAAAGCACGCCGTTTCCATCTCAAAGAAAATCAATCCCAAAAAAGAAGAACAAGCCAACTAGGAGGAAGTATCCAATTGGACTTTCGTTGTGGCAAGTTTCCTGTAAAGGACCCCCACCTAGTTGTAGTTGGTGCAGGGGAAAATTAACACGCACCAAACACCATGCAGTTGTCAGGTCAAAAAATGATAAGAATTGGTACAAGCAAGACCATTACCATCTCAAATGCTGCAAAGATGCATTTGATCAATCCCGTTTGAAGCAACTTGTTATGCAGCTCAATGAATACAAAGATTTGCCACGAAACAAATCGCAAGAATGGATAGACTATCTGAGTTAAACATAATTTTTGATTTTGGGAATCATTGTTGCCAGTATTGTATCAAGTTTCTCATTGACTTCTGGTCTCATTCCTTCAATGAATCAATCATCAACTCCATCCATAGTACCATAATCTGTAACATCATCATCCCAGTGCACAGATATCATTGAAGCGTACTCCTCCATGCATAATGATACATAAAATATGCTATTCCTTCATTGAATTCATCATGAATTCCATCTATGATACTATCATCTGTGGCATTATCATTTCCAATCTTGAAATGTGATCTTACCAAAACGGGGTTGTGTGATCATAATGAGAGTATTATCTGTTCATCCAGCATGCAGGATGAGACACGTATTTATTTCATTGAATCCATCATGAACTCCATCTATAGCACCATCATCTGTATCATTATCATTTCTATGCTTGAAATGTGCTGTTACTAAGATGGGGTTGTGTGTTCATAATGTGAGTATTACATGTTCGTCTATGCATGATAATCATGAGACACATGATTCCTTCATAGAATCCATCATGAAATCCATCTATGGTACCATCATCTACATCATCATTATTTCCATGCTTCAAAAAAACAGTTACCAAGATGAGATTGTGTGATCATGGTTAGGGTATTACCTATTCCTCCATGCATGGTGAGACATGTCGCATGTTCCTCCATGCATGAAATGAGTTGCCGGTTTTTTCACATATATGTACCACATGTGTGTACATTGGTGGTACATATATGTGAAAAAACCAGCAACTTTTTTGGCAAAAACCGGCCTGCCGGTTTTTTGAAAACCGGCAGGCCGGTTTTTTACATACATCCATATAAAATCTCACTCTCTCAACATTCTTCTTGATACTACTACAAAGAACCATAATTTTAAATTTTTTGATCGAGAGTCGCTACGGTGTGTGTACATGTTGTTTGTGTGTTTTTATGTGTGTATGAACACAACAGTGGAGGGAATAAAAAAAGTGCAAGCTACCACCTCACGCACGTACAAAAACGACACACACACCCCATCCAGATAATAATACCAGATAATATAATAAAATGGAGGCCGTTTTTTACACTTGCACCATTGATCACCATCTAACGACATTCCTACCTTCAATCACTTATAACGCCACATCCGCCCCATCGACACCATTCTTGACCCCACACCGACCCATAACCGGCGCTTCTGTCATCCATAAAAATGATGCGCGGCGACGACGACATCGAAAACGGACAAGCCCCCAGCGGTGCTCGGCAACGGCGCCCCAACAATGACAATGGCTACACCTACACCTACACCTCACTGGCTAACGTGAGCAGCATATCAAACGCGCAGCACGCGACAAATTACACGCCGGACGTAGACGAACTGAAAAAGCAATCCAGCGGCTATACGACTCTTAACAGCTTTACGCAACAACGACAAAGCAGTGCAACGCAGATATGTTGTTCATGTTGTCAATCGACAGCGCACTTGACGGAAGGACCCAATCAGCCATATTATCGTGATACATTTAACGACCAACCGTGGTCCTGCACTTTGGGAACGGGGGAAGAACATGGGATATGGATGAATACCTCCGATCAGGCGGGTACAATCATGGCGTTACTAGTCTGGCTCTTACTGGGATATTCTGCATGGACATTTACCATATTGGCGAGAACTGGGGGGATTCCGCCAATTTTATCTGCGATCTATGATATTCTATGCGTGTTGGCGTTGGCATCTCACGCCAAAACGACTTTTACCGATCCGGGCACTGTGCCCCAAAGCGCGGTGCCAAACGAACGAATGCGAAGGGAGATGGGGACTCCCGATCAGCCGCTAAGCATGTGCAGTCAATGTCAAACTTTCAAGCCTCCTTTTAGCCATCACTGTCGGATTTGCAATCGATGCGTTAGCAGAATGGATCATCATTGTCCGTGGATGAATAACTGTGTCGGGGCGGGGAATTTGAAGCATTTCATTTTGTTTTTGGTGTACACTTGGTCGTGTTCGGTGTTTTCACTTCTGTTACTGGGGTGGAATTACTTTATGTGCGCTGACGAGGATTGCACTTTCAATGGGGTTTTGACGCAATTAGTTCGAATTATCACTGTCCTTTCGATTGGGTCGTTGCTCTTCACGTCGTCCATGTTGATGAACGTACAGTTTGGCTTGATGACCGGTATTGGAACAATCGATAGGCTGAAGAAGAAGGCAAGCGGCAGTGTGGCTGATTCTACGGAGGAGCCTATTCCTTTGAAAGATGTTTTTGGAATCGGACACTACGTCAGCTGGCTGTTTCCAATAGACCCGTTATTTGAAGACTATGACCGAGTCATGGGGTTCAGTACTCCGCAAAGATTATTGAGAGAGGAGATGAAGGATGACCCGGCGAGAGTTTATTCCCCGTCAGGATTGAGTAAAGATATGCTATCAATATGATTGATACGAGACATAAAGATAAGGAACCGAGAGATACTGTACAATAGCGGAAATTTGCCAGACGTTGTTTTTGGTTGCCGATCAAGTATTATCGATTCAATCCGTTCGGACAGTGCTTATGATCTGGTTACTATAGTTTTCATTCGTTGAATTCAGAGCGCGACAAACATTCATCAATTCGCATAACAATATTAATATATTTGATTCATGTAATTTAAAAAAGCTGTAATTCTTACTAGGTAGCTATGCTTCTATATGATAGCAGTTTTTTGTTTCCAGGTTGCAGCCGACTTCTTAGCGTTGATTTTATTTTCGAAGATAACGCCAAATGATTTTGTTTCTTTAACAAGACAATTAGTTTCCCAAAACTTTATTCATGAGCAACTTTATGTCGATTATCACAGTGGCCTGCGCTGGTGAATCTCTCGGTATTGTGAGGAGGTATGTGGCATTCGTGGCGGTGGTTCCACCAACACCAATTCATCATCTCGGATTGGGGTTCGAAATTTTCGAGAAATAAAATTCTAGAATTCCAGAAAAACAATCATACTGTCGCCGTCGCCTTAAGTGTCCAATAAAATACAATATGTAAAATATAAAATATCGTACCGTAGTTTAAGAGGATGGTATAGTATTGTAACTAATACCCAAATCTAACAACAGCCGAGGGCAATCAAACATCGCTTGAAATGAAGTTCTGACAGACGGAAGCATCGATGAACAATATTGTGACCTCAATTTAGAACTCAATCTCGAACAGGCATACGTGTTTTGCTGCATAAATGATGCACCATACAACATAAAATGTAATAAGCATAAGTATGTTAAACCATTATTTGTCAATAAAAAGTATACTAATGACATGCGATCCACTTTTCATGAAAAAACATTGACATCACAACATCATGTTGTATTCGCCATCACACTGGCAACGACTGATGCCTTCATCTGGTCCACCGTCCCCAGGATGGCGCACACTGTGCTTGGCACGGTCATGATGTTGAGCGTGACGGAATCTTGTCCCGATAACTTCTGTGTCTAAATTCCTATTGGTACACATGGT
>JALLPE010000716.1:0-15175 GCA_036940025.1 Conticribra weissflogii | reverse complement strand
AGGCGTTCTTTGGCTGGATGAATGTGTCAGAATGGTTGGCCACACAATGTTTTCTCTGGATGAGGAAACAAATGCTTATCTTGATGGAACAACTCTATTTCTATCTTTTCTTTCTCCCTTTGATTTGTAGCATGATCTTTCATCTGTGTGTTTTACTAAGTGAAAAAATCAAATGGATAACAGCTGAACAATGAAGATGATTGGTGAATTTTGCTCAAGTACATGTGACAAATTTTTGAATCAGACATCATGTAAAGCTCATGAAGAGCACTAGAAGCAAGGATATGTTTTGTGTTCCATTGAGGTAGTTTCTTTGGGGCAACTGGGCCCAGCAAAGGCTTTTTGACTCATCTTGTTTGACAAGAAGCTTTTTGGAAGATATTGAAGGATTCAACGTTGATGAATCTATACTGGGTTGACTTAGTTTGGTCTTGATTTTATTTTATAATCCCTTGTAATTGGTCATAAAGTTGTGATATTTGTATGGTACTGCCCATTTAGAGTGAATTTCCTGTAGGCTCATTTTTTGGATGCTCAATGATGCATTACAGAGTTCAGCAGTAATCTTCTCCTTTGCGTGAGAAGTAGACCAGTCAGCCTTCTTCTTTTTAGACAAAGTTTGTTTGTTGCAATTAATTTTGTACTATTCTTATTCTTTGGAAGGCTGACATGAACACAAAACAAGACCCTGTGAGTCCAGATATGACCTTTGGTTTTGATCTATTTGATTTTGCTTTGTTGTATTTAACCTCAGACTTGCAATCAAAAGCATCATCAAAATCAGAATTTTATTCTGAATCAGACTCAGAGTCAGAATTGATGATGCTTTTTGGACTGCAAAAGTTTCCTTCAATTGTAGATCTGCCCTTTTTAGTGAGATGCAATTGTTCATTGTTTCCTTTGCAGCTTAATGATGCAAATTAGTCATGTGAACAACTTTTAGAAGAGTAATTCCTGTTTTCTAATCAAAGGATTGCTGAATGTTGTTCCCATTTTTGCTTGGGCATAGGGCAACCCAGCTTCATCATGACAGTGCAGCAATTTCTATGACATGGCATTAGATGAGATGACTCAAATTACTCTATCTCTAGGCCTGTGAGCTGTTGAAAACTTTTCTTTTTATTTGTGTTTTTAAGTCCATCCCAGTTGTACACAAGAAAACTTTTCTACATTTCTTCTACTTCTGTCAATTGCAGCCTATGCAAAATCATTGTATTACAGAGGGTTGAATTAAAAACTTTGTCAATCAGAAGCAATTGATGATAATGCCACTAACTTCATGAAGTATCATATTTATTTGATAAGGATCCATATAATATTACAGTTATTTTCTGTGATACTTAACTATCACCAATAAACACTAGTTTTATTTATGTGATAGTTCATTTAGTCACGTTTGCGAAAAAAGATCGCTAAATATTTTTCGCCAATCCATTATCTCACGGCTGTGTTATCTTTTGCTCAACGAGCTGGACGATTCTGCCGACGACGGAAATCCCGTTACCTTCAGTTGGTTGGGTAGTACAGTACTACTGTACAATGTACTACTCTGGATCTCATTAACTCTGTGCCCTCGCCATGGCTTCGTTCAGTTTTTGTTTCCAAAGTTGTAGTAGAGTTGAATCGAAATCTTGTGAACCAGCCTGTTCGATGGGTAAATAATAGGTAGTCTCGAATTGCTTCCGCCTGTTCATCAACTGACTTCTTACGAGAGCAAGGCATCAAAGCATACATACACCAGATAATGACCGACGAAGAAAGCAACTCCGTTGAGGGTGGCGTCCCTGCCAACCCTCCCACTGACTTCCTTCGGCCACAAGCTCCAGATGCTCCCACTCCATCTGCAGTTGAAGGAACAACTTCCTCAAAAGCATCGCCTGCACCGGTAACAGAAGAAGACCTTCAAATATTCGATATGGATAAAGATATTTTACCAGAAAAACAAGCTTCTCCATCGGCCACTTCGTCTGTGGCAACTGAAAAAGTGAAACACGTTTCTACCTCAATCGTAGCTGCTGATTCTGGTGCTCGCAGTGTCACTATGGATGGAGAAAATGGAGGGCAAGCAGCGATAGCTGCACCTCGAGATGATGAAAATGATGCGAGCATTGATACGGAGGATTCCGCCTCTTCTGGATCGTCGGATCAGTCTTCCTCTGAGGATTCCGAGAATTCTTCAGATGATGACGATAGTAGTTCGAGTAGTGAAGATCCATCTGAAGTTGGGGGTGTAAAAGTTGAGGATATCCACGATTTTGAAGAAGAGGAAGAGGGCATGGATATGTTGTATGAAAAAAGGGCAGAAATTGACGACGAAGACGATGTGGAGGATCCAATGGATGCTGTGTTGCTCAAGCATGATGTAAAGAAGGAGCAAGAAGAATTAGTTTCAGCTCAAAATGATAACAGTTTGATGTACCAGGATGATGAAGAATTGGAATACGAAGAACCTTTAGGGGGCGTTCCTGAAATGATGGCTGAAGGGAAGACAAAAAGTTCCAAACGAAGTCGGAGAGGGAGAAAATCATCACACTCCAAGTCACGATTAGGGCAAGATCGAGCAACAGTGCGAAAAATGGTAGGACAGAAACTCCGAGGAAAAGGGTGGGATAGCCGGCGGAGAAAAGTTCGTAAAATGAATCGTACTGGCATAGATGGGGCATTGGATCTCGAGAGCGGCCAACGCTTCGCAAACGAACGTATCGATGGAAGCAGCAATCGTTCCAGAGGATGGACTGCGCACTACAAAAGACGAAGGATTTGGTATTGCTGCTTCTCCTTCATCCTCGTCATAATTGGGGCATCACTTTTAATCTATGGAGTGGCGAAAGAACGAACTATGTCTCGAGAAAAGGATGATTTGCATGATATATACAACTACGACGACGAGGTATTAGATGATGACGATCTGTCCACCCCAGCGTATGCGCCATCTCGTCCGTCTATCCCCGGTGGCATGCCCACGCCTTCGGCACCTACGGTCGAAGATAAATCTCCCGTTCTCAGTTCACCAATCGTGCCGGTGATACCCTCCCCAACACAATCGCCAACTCCTGCAACACTGATACCTACCATCTCTCCTACCATAGGTAATACACCTCCAATTACACCAAAGCCAACGGAAAAGGACTGGTCCGACGACGCAGTCCTCTCTCTCCTTAAAATGGCCTACTCGGATGCATTTAACATTCCAGGCGCAGATTTATCACTTCTAGCGGAATACGAAGGAGCCCTCGACCCGGTGATTTACGCCAATGCAGCTCAGTGGGAAAAAAGTATTCAGTGGCGATCCTACGAATATCTATCCAATCGATCGGATATTTATGACAAAAACAAAAAAGTTCTTGTCATGGATGTAGAAAGAGTTCTACAAATCTACGCCCTAATGTGCTTTTACCAAAATTTTGAATGGGAGCAAGAGGGTGCTGGAGAATGCTTCTGGACTGGAGTGACATGTCATGATGTGAGAGAAGAGAGCCACAAGGACGTCTTGTTTCCCTCTGCTGATGACTTGCGCGTCGTGTCGCTGGAGGTCAGCGGTAATGGACCCAATCGTGAGAATATGCCACCGCTAGAAGGGAATCTCCCGATGGAACTCATGTTTTTGACGTATTTGCAGACGTTAGATGTGTCACACAACAAAATTAGAGGCAAATTGCCGAAGACTGCAATTCTTTTTTGGCCGGATTTGAGAGTCTTGGCATTGAATGATAATTTCCTTGAAGGTGGTATCCCAACTGAGCTGGGAGAACTAGATAGTGAGTTCATTGTTGCTGTTACTTAACATTTTCATTGTGTGCAAGTTGCAGAATGAGTGCTAATGCTGTATTTATGCTTCCATCATGCATATAATCAAAGATTTACAAAAACTGACATTGCACCATAATGAGTTCTTGGGCGAAGTTCCTTCAGAGGTATGCATGCTTCGAGAGGAATCACTTCATTTTCTTTGGGCGGATTGTTCGCCAATGCCATCAACCGCGTTGGCCAAAGTATCTTGTAGCGAGGATTGCTGTACAATTTGCTTCGAGGGATACGATGACGATGGTGGACCGAACACAGGTGGTTCGAGTCCATCTACACCATCAGAGACAACGCTCACTGTTCAAAATGACGAAGGATCGGATCTAAAGACTAAATTATCTGATGCGTCGACTGACGGCGGAATGAGTCTTATGGATATTACAACGCCACAATTTCACGCGTACACCTGGCTTGTGGAAGATTCTGCACAGGCTAATTATAGCGACGAGCGCTTGTTTCAAAGATATGCCTTAGCAACGTTATATTTTTCAACCGCGGGAATACAATGGACAAAATCAGATGGATGGACAACTACTTTAGATGAATGCAAGTGGTATGGTGTTTCTGGATGCGATGAGGCGGATAGTGGAAAAATGTAAGTTTGATTTTCGCGTTTTTGAAGATCTTTCGAATTTTCTTCACATAGAACTTTGTCAAATGATGACTGCAATCTCACCGTTTTTGACACAGCGTATCGATTGAACTCTTCGGAAACAACTTAAAGGGCACGATACCGTCTGAATTGTTTACGTAAGTCGTTGCCTTACTAGCTCTTGTTAGGATTTAGTGATCGCAAGTTTTCTTACAGCTATCTTTACATACGCATTGAAACGAATGAAGCTTTATCCCAAATGTGATTAATTTGAATCTAGCCAACAATGAGCTTCGTGGTAAAATTCCTAGTGAAATTGGAAAGTAAGTATTTCCGAAATCACCGAATTAACTTCGATTTTTTGAATTACTTTTCCGTGTGACTTACCGACCACCGCGTTTCTGTTCGGTTTGTAGACTGACCAAAGTTAATATCCTAGAATTGGCAGAAAATGAGTTGACTGGGCAGATTCCGTCAGACATGGGAATGCTGTACAATGCAGACCACATATTTCTGCAATCCAATCTGTTTGTTGGAGAGATGCCTTGGGCTGTCTGTCAACTCCGCACCGAAAAATCCCTCACTCTACTTTGGGCTGATTGTCGAGGGAGTAACGCACGTGTCAAATGCAGCGTTAAGTGCTGCTCGACTTGTTTTTCTAGTGATGGAAACTCTCAGTTAGCTAGTGGTAGTGACAATGTAGACAACACAGTCGATGGATATGAGCAACAGTCGATTGATAATGCCCCGAACTCCCATAACGACGAAGAAGGAAAGATATTGGATGTGTTGAAAAAGATGGCACCAGACGGTGGAGAAACACTGGGAGACTCACTTTCACCACAATACAAAGCGTACAGTTGGCTTGCGGAGGAAAACTACGAACCAATATCGGACATTCTTACAATTCAACGTTTTGCTCTTGCGACACTATATTTCGCGTGAGTATTTTGTTACATTGTTCTCCAGTCGTGAAATATTAGAATGTGCCTCATTCAACGATTGTGTATCACAGAACCGCTGGGGCTGGATGGTATAATAGTTCAGGTTGGATGACAGTCGACAATGAATGCTCTTGGTTTGGTGTGACTGCATGCAATCAGAGGAATATGGTGGTAAGTAAAAATCAACACAACTCGACAAACCATTATTATTCGATTTGACATATCATGACTCCGTCATGCGTTTTTGATCGATACATTCATTTCAGACCGATTTGGCACTGAATGAAAATTACCTTGTGGGTACCATTCCTCTTGAGCTTTCGCACTTGAGGATGATTGGTGAGTTTCAGAAAAGTTTGCATCATAGCAATTGACGGAATATTTCTCAAAACATTTCTCATTGCATAATTGTCAAAACGTTTCAAAGAATCAATTGATTTATCTGGAAATGACTTGTACGGTGAGTTCTTTTTACTTTTTCCGCCAAACATCTTCGAAAAACCGTCTTGTCAAATGTTTGCTCGCTATTCAATACTTCTGCACACAGGTACGATTCCTACTCAGTTGGGTTGGTTTGAAGAATTAGGTAAGATAGAATCCTTGTGGACTTGAAGTTTGTTATTCGTGTTTTTGCACTCAGATGCGCCCGCCTCTCCTTTGATTAACGCTCGTCATTCTCGCAGAGTGGTTGAGCTTGGCTGATAATTTCCTTTCTGGAGATGTCCCTTCGGAGCTCGGAAACATTTTTACCTTATCCGAGGTTTACTTACACTTTAACGACTTGGAAGGTGAAGTTCCCGAACAAATATGCGAATTAAGGCCAACAGCAATCGGTGAAAGCGACGAATCGACAGGGTTGACTGAGTTTTGGAATGATTGCGGTGATGACCCACCACAGGTTTCTTGTCCGGAGAATTGCTGTACACGATGCTTCACCGCTGAGGACGCAGAGACATCATACAGTCCGACTTACGAGCCAACAGTGATACCAACAATGAACCCCACCCCGAATAACATACCGGTTTTATTAGAAAACGACGATTTGAGACTTTTCCTCATTGAGCATATGGATGGTTTTGAAGGTTCTCTTTCCACTGAGAATAAAGGGACACCTCAGTATGAAGCATACCTGTGGCTAGCCAATTCCAATAATTTGGACGAGCTAGATGTGTTTCAGCGAGTGCAACGGTACGTCCGCTCTGCTTATGTTTTCATTAGCAAATAATGCAGTCCCTAAAAATTTCTCCGGATGCTTTAGCTTTGGATTGGTTGCGTTTTATTTGAGTACTACTGCAGAGTCTGATTGGAAAATCTCTAACAGGTGGAAAACAGAACAGAGCGAGTGCAAATGGTATGGAATTACTTGTGATGATGATGGGATTACTGTGACTGAGATTTCGCTCCCGAGGAATAGGATGAGGTGAGTAACTATCCAATAACTTGAAAACATGAATACCCTGGATTCATTTGCCAACAATTCGATATCATTTCACGGTAAAATCACGATCACCAGCGGTACCTTACCGCCAGAAATAGCTCTTGTTGGCCTAGGCGGCAAAATCGGTAAGAGTGTGTTTCTTTTCAAACTGGCATGTTTGATATTAGTGTAGATGTTAGTATACTCAGTTAGTTACTCATCTTTTCTTTTCCTATTCGAAATCTTTCAGAGAAACTAGATCTGTCAAGCAACCAAATTGGTGGAGCTATACCTCCTCAAATCGGAGACCTGAAAAACATCGGTGAGATTTTACTACTGCTGGATCCAAGCCATACATTCTTCTTCAATTTGCTTGCTGTGCTCACTGGCTGATTTTCACATTTTTTGTTAGAGATAATAAATCTTCGGGGCAATGATTTCGAAGGAGAAGTACCCACGGACATGGGAAACTTATCAAATTTGAAAATTTTGGAGCTGCAGTCGAACTCGTTGACGGGTCCGATGCCAACTGAAATTTGTGCTCTCAGAACAAAGTCTTTGGAGCGACTTAGTGCCGATTGCGACGAGAGTAATCCTTTGGACGAGATCATATGCAGTGAATCATGTTGTACTACTTGCTTTTAAGAAACTGCACCAAGCAATCACCACGCATACCTTTTTTACCACCAAGTAGAGAGAAATGACCTGATCCTTCAAAAAGTATTTCATTCTACATTCTAATAGAATTTTCGATCTCTATGATAAAAGTCAATTTATTAGGATTGTTCCTTATAATGATCAGAATTGTAATGAAATTATACTACGACAACATACATCCCTGGACCTGTTTTTTAGGAGTATTCTTCACAGCAAGGGATCGATGCAACAAAAGATTGACCCAAAAAGAAAATAACCGTGTATTACAGTCCGTCGGCAGTTGTCAGCCAAAAAATCTTTTCCGGAAGCTGTTCCGGATGGAGAAAATAAAAATTTTCTCACACAAAGGAATTGCTGCCTACGATCATGGATTAAGTTTTGACACCACCTATCAAATATGAGTATAGTACAATACTCCTCTCACCAAATAATAATATTTCTAGAGACAGTAGAGTAGTATGGTACTCTCTTCAATCAATTTTACTTCTCCATAACAAGAAGGGGACGGCAGATTGCGCGAGGATATCAATCCAACCAACCTTCATGCAATAATGCCATAGCAATAACGATATCAATCCAAGTCACCACCCCGATTTTTTGATTTACTTTCTTGACAAGATCAACAAAAACGTTGCCAAAGGACTTCCTCTCGTCTCCAACCCCTTCATTCGACCTGCTGCGAGATTTTTTCGATTGAGTTCTCCAGTGAGTAACATTCGTTCCCTCGTGACATTTTCTTGAAACAAAATCAAGAGCAAATATGTGTTCATATCAAACGCTTGCAGTTGATTGCAGCAGATGCATCCTCATTCCGCTAGCTCGAACAAGCTTTTACTGTACTCTGCCTTGATCCCATCTCAAGATTTACTTTCCTACCTAAGCGCCTATTGCAAACCGAACTCATATTGCTTATTGCGTTTTGAGTTTGCCCACACTCTTGTATCTTACTGACATATTTCCTTCGACTGCTCTTCAATCAATCTTTGAAGAATCAAGAAAACCATGTCAGAAATGTCTGGACTTTCCGGCCTCGCGGCCGATTCGACTATCCATTCCACTCCGGGCCCTGCCAACAACCTCGTGACGCCCCTCCTCACGGATCTCTATCAAATTACCATGGCCTACGCCTACTGGAAAACCAATCAACACAATAAACGCGCCCACTTCGAGCTCTTTTTCCGTAAAAATCCATTCGGGGGATCCTACACCCTCTTCGCCGGACTCGACGAAGTGCTGAAATTTCTCGCCAACTTCAAATTCCAAGAGGACGACATTCGTTTTCTCCGCAATACACCCCAGTTGTGTCACTGCGAACCGGCTTTTTTCGATGACTATTTGGCCAACTTGGACTGTTCCGAGGTAGTCGTCCACGCCATGAAAGAAGGTTCCATGGCATTTCCCCGCGTACCCCTCATTACCGTGACGGCGCCCCTGGGCATTGGCAACTTGATCGAAACAACCTTACTCACATTGGTGAATTATCCCAGTTTGGTGGCAACCAACGCCTGCCGCATGGTGGTAGCGGCACGAGGGCAATTCTGGGAGGAAACGGCCGGATCCAACCCGCCACTGGCAAAGTCCTCTTCGGAGGAAGTGCAGGGTTCTCCTCCCAGAAAGAACAAAATCCGTGCGAGTATGCAACTGACCGAAGGGGGTCCGTCGGATTTCACTCGACGTAAGCCGAAATGCGTGGAATTTGGGCTTCGACGTGCACAGGGGCCGGATGGGGGATTTTCGGCGTCGAAATATTCTCATGTGGGGGGTTTTCATGCCACCTCGAATGTGCTGGCTGGGAAGTTGCTTCACTTGCCCATTGCAGGTACTCATGCTCATTCATTTGTCATGAGTTACACCTCATTGAGCTTGGTTGAAAATGAAAAATTGAAGAGGTGTAAGCAGGTACAAAGAGACGGGGACGAAAGCGGGGATGATGAAGAGGAAATCATGTTGTATCCCGCAGTGATGAAATATCGCGAAGAGCTTGGATGGACCGACACGAACGATGGAGAATTAGCGGCGTTCATCGCTTATGCTGCCAGCTTCCCTAACGTCTTCTTGTGCCTCATCGACACTTACGATACTCTACACAGTGGACTTCGAAATTTCATTCTCGTCTCGTTGGCCTTGAATGATTTAGGTTACACTCCTCGGGGAATCCGACTGGACTCTGGAGATTTGTCCTATCTCTCTCTGGAGTGCGAGTACGTGTTTCACGAGATGGCAGATCGGTTTCAAAGATCATTTTTCTACGATCTGGAAATAGTGGCATCGAACGATATCAACGAAAGTGTCTTGCATTCGTTAAACAAGCAAGGACATGCCATCACAATGTTCGGAATTGGTACAAATCTCGTCACCTGCCAGGGTCAACCCGCGTTGGGTTGCGTCTACAAACTCGTCGAAATCGATGGAGAACCTCGCATCAAGCTTTCCGATGACATGGAAAAGGTCCTAATTCCCGGCCGTAAGGTGGCCTACCGGTTGTTTGGGGAGGCAGGATGGCCGCTTTTGGATTTACTTGTGGGGAGGAATGAAACCGAACAACCCACTGCTGGTGAACGAGTTCTCTGCCGCCACCCCTTCATTGAGCAGAAACGAGTCGCAGTAATCCCGAAGAGAGTCGTAAAGTTGCATTCTTTGGTGTTTGATGGAAAGAATAAGATAGTGGCCAGTCTGCCACCGTTGACCGAAACAAGGCAATTTGTGAATGATCAGGTCAATCACACACGGGCTGATTTACTCCGTTACATTAATCCCGGAGAGTACAAAGTTTCTGTTTCTGAAAAAACTTTCCGCTTCTTACATAATTTGTGGCAGACAGAAACGCCCGTCAGAGAACTGCGCTAACTAGTGTTGCCAATGTGTTCCGGTCGCACTGCATCGGCTGGTATGTAGTTTATACGAGATATTTGTGAAAAATGCCAGAGTTGTAGTTGTATTAGGTAGCATGCATGATTTTGCACTTTATTTCAATTAGCCATATCATGTCATGGATTACGGCGTTAATAGGTTGAAATTATTTTTTCCCCTCGATGTCAACATGGAAGAGGAATAACCTAACATTTTTTACCAGGACAACACCTAGAAACGAAATAATAAAAACAAATATGTAATCAAGTGTGACAATATAACTTTAAGATAAAATGATCTGTACTCCAATCGCGCCTTACCACATTATAATTGTAAATAATGTAGGGACGCATTCTTTCTAATATTTCATGTAAGTGACCAGCGAAGACTACGACAATAACCGTTTTGTATCTCAATCTGTCTCAATCTCTACCACAAATCGAGTCAAATCCACTTTCACTGTCTATCCTTTACGCGACTGTAGACCGAAGAAAACACACTCGCGAATTTAAGCGAGAAGGAATTCAGCCTCGTCACGTTCGCAGGACCCCTTCCTACGGACGCTCACTCCAGCAGAAGCGGCGAGACATTCGTTGTCATAGGTGTTGTAGTCACATCCACATACTGAAACATAGAAGCAATCACGGAAGAAAAAAAAAATTTTAGATCTATCTCCTAGCCAAAGACAACATCGTCAGATCGATCATCAGAAATAACTTCGACTAACCTGGATCAATGTTGGCCGTGCAAGCACTAGGCTTGACAGTGCAGACTCCTTCAGCATTCTTGGTGTTGTAAATGCAACCGCCCTCTTCAAGCTGACAATACTCTTTGCTATCGGTACAAGGCATTCTCGACTTGCTGCCAACTTGACATGCGTCTCCAGAGGAGGGACGATCGGGATTGCGGTTATTGTCGCCACATTCACCGTTACTGCTTACGCTCACTCCATTGGCCAATGCTTCACACTTGTTGGCGTAAGTCTTTCCATCGCATCCGCAAACTGTGAGTTGCAACAAGGCATATAAATTATCATGAAATGAGTGAATGAAGGAAGTCGGCAAAATATCATCGATGTATGATACGTCACTTACCAGGGTCGTAGTTCGCGGTGCAAGCTTTAGGGTACTTCTGGCAGGTTCCGGAATGAGGATCGATTCTCTTCCTACATTCTCCATCAGGCAACTCGCAGAAGAGTCCTCCGTTGCAAGTATCGGTGCCGTCAGTGGACCTGGAGCAGTCGTCACCTACACGGCTCCGTCCACCACTATCGCATTCACCGTAGAATTGAACGCTGACGGAGTTCGCGTACGCCCCGCATTCGTTGCCGTAGGTCTCCTAAATAACAATAACAGCAGAGAAGGCGGAAGAGGAACTGGTTGGAAGTGATCGAAACCTAGCGAAGACGCTAGTTAACGAAGGTACTTACCCCATCGCATCCGCAAACTACTCAGAAGAAAAAATAATGAGAACGGTGAAGAAATCACAAAGATGTTTGGAAAAGGAAGCACTTCTCCACTCCTCAGTAAAATAGCCAACAATGAGAAAAGACATACCTGGGTCCCATTCATAAGTGCAACTGTTGGGGGCGCGTGCGCATGTCCCAGAGAACACGGCGATCCTCTTTCTGCACTCTCCGACGGGGAGCTGGCAGAATCTGCGGCTGCTGCAGGTGTCCTCTCCGGTGGAAGCGGTAAGTTCGCATGAATTGTTGCCCTCGGTCACTCCTCGGAAGCCGGGGAAGGTGGCGCTGGCGCCGACGGCGAGTCCGAGAACAGTTGCTGCAAATGAGACGGAAAGCTTCATGGCCGGAGTGGTAATGATGTTTGGTTTGGCTGTTGTTGTTGAACGCTGGTTGGTGTTGTGCTTGTTTTTTATGACTCAAGGATGCGGCTGGAGTCTGCGACCCCCCGCGCGCAGGCAATCGATTTTGGCACACTGCACTGCTACTACTGCTAGGTACTACTACCGGTCTTGGATTGGTCGAGATTCCTTGTTTTTTTTGTGTCGACATTGTATCGTGTCAATTTTAATTACGTAAGTTTCTCTCTAAGTCTATAAGATGTGGATTTTCTCGTCATTTAATCAGGTTCCGCCGTTGGAATGAAAGGTATCTTTTGAGAAGTAACATATTTAGCTCCAATGATACACACCAACGGTCGGTCGGTTGTCTCAAGATGGTTCAGCAGCGCACGATATAATATTATACTATATGATATTATTTATTATTTATCATACAATACGTCAAGAAGGTTCCCATCATTATTTTAGTTGCTATCGTCTCGTCGAGAGCAGAAATAAATCGATCTCTACTACGGGAGCACAAACACGTTCTCATCAAGAAGGATGAAAAAATAATACATGATAATCGAGAGTGCCAAATAAGTCAACTCTCGCTGACTGTCAGAACTTTTTGACAATAAGGCTTGGTTGTGCATAGAATAAAAAATTATTCTAGATCGAGAGCGCCTTCCGACTCATACAGTGTTTCGTTTTCTTTCGTTTATCCAATATGGGCATATAATCGAGAAATATTGTTCTACATCATACATTTTGGTCACGGAATTGGAAATATAGGATGATACTAATTCAAAACTACTTGGAGAATGGACTGATCATCATAATTGCGTATTAGATTCAAACCATTTTTTATTCCTACTTCTCTAAACATGGTTCGAGCTAGATGCTCAACAAAGGTACCGCATCATGGATACCATGCCACTATTATCCACTACTAATAATCTTTAAGAGAGAAGAAAATCAGCCTCTTCGCGTTCGCAGGACCCCTGCCTGCGCACACTCACTCCAGCCGCAGCGGCTTCACATTCATTGGCATAGGTTTTGTAGTCGCATCCACACACTGGCAGAATGGGATATACGTTTTAGCAAAGCATGAGAATCGTGTTCATCCGAAGGAATTATGATTTGTGGGTAGGATTCATACCTAAAAAAACTTACCTTCAGCGATGTTGGCCGTACAAATATCAGGCTTGACCACGCAGACACCTTCAGCATTTTTAGTATTGTAGGTGCATCCGCCTTCGTCGAGCTTGCAGTACTCATCACTATCAGTACAAAGCATTCTCGCCTTGCTGCCAACTTCACATGTTTCTCCGGAGGAAGGACGATCAGGATTGCGGTTATTATCGCCGCATTCACCGTTTCGGCTCACGCTTACTCCGTTGGCCAATGCTTCACACTTATTGGCATAGGTCTTTCCGTCGCATCCGCATACTGTGCGAAAACAACGAGGGTATTGCCAATGAGTTACACATTACAACATGTCATACTTGGTGCAATCGTCATAGAGGAGAGAGCGAGACACTAAAAATTCCTCACCGGGATTATAGTCGAGTGTACAAGTAAAGGGGTATTCTTGGCAGGTTCCGGAGTGGGGATCGATCCTTTTGTTACACTCTCCATCAGGCAGCTCGCAGAAGAGACCGCCAGAGCAGTCATCAAAACCATCGCTGTATTTGGAGCAGGATTCGCCAACTTGGGACGAATCACACTCGCCATAGAATTGAACACTGGTGAAGTTCCCGTATGCCGCACATTCGTTGCCGTATGTCACCTACGATTTGCAGCGCAAGGATGGATTTTTAAGTGTTAGATCGTGAAAGTACGAAGTGGTTCGATTCTACGAGGTACGAGACAAGAAGGAAGATTAATTATCGACGAGAACCAATATGGCACTCACTCCGTCGCAACCACAAACTAGAAGGGGATGTAATTTCCAGACAATCGAGGAAGTTTGACATTAGAAAGAGATAGACCGTCATTATTGAGTATATTTGTCTCATGCATTTACAACTGAAATCACACGACAATCGATAGACTCCACACTTACCTGGGTCCCACTGCATGGTACAGGCGGTGGGGGCCTTCTCGCACTGACCGGAAAATGTGGCGATCATTTTCATGCACTCTCCAACAGGGAGCTGACAGAACTTACTACCGCCGCAAGTGTCGTCGCCGGTTGAGGGGTCAAGCTCACAGGACCTTCCCTCGGTCACACCTCTCGAGCCAGGGCCGGTGGCGTATGCGCCGACGGAAAGTCCGAAAACGGTTCCTGCATATGAGATGGAAAGCTTCATGGTCGGTATTGTAGACAAATAATGTACTACTACAATACTCAATTATAAATTTTTAAGAGAACTCTACTTGTCGGTTCATCGCTCGATCTTGGTTGTGTTTAAAGGGCGGTTGTCGGTCGTGCCAACCAGCACACACAAAGTCCAAAAGATGCCCTAATACCGATTCCTTTCGAATGATGAGAAGGTATCTTTTACAGTAAATCTTGAACCTTTTTCGTGTAGAAAAATTGGTATAGTTTTTTGGCGACATTATTTTGGCGATAATAGAGATTAAAATCGCATGGTCAAAACTAAAAATAACAGTGATAGTATCTGTGATAGTTAACCATCTCCAATAATAACTGTGATAGTTGACTTTCGCCAATAATAAGTGTGATAGTTAACTATCGCCAATAATAAGTGTGATAGTTAACTATCACAAATAATGATTGTGATAGTTAATTATTACCATCATTTAGTCTAATGATGTACACAAACACACAGCGAGGACATCTCTTAATATGATTTTTCATAGCTGGAAGAGTGACATCAGCTATTACTGCTAACTTTGGCAATTTTTAGCTAATTGCAATTACATCAGCAAAACAAGTCTTATTACTGTTATTTTTAGGCATCTCTTAATATGTGGAATAAAGCAACAGGAATATATATCATGTTTTCAATGCACACATGATATTTTTCATGCCATGATATTCCCTAGTGTCTCTGATACCTTCTTTCTACCAAATGTGGACCCTTGTCATGACGACTCAGATGACGAGGACATGGCAGTAATTGTTGGTGGTGGTACTGCATTTGTCAAAACATGGATTGA
>JALLPE010000715.1:0-15210 GCA_036940025.1 Conticribra weissflogii | reverse complement strand
TTTCTTAGATAGTCAAAATAGCTCATAAAATCCGAAACTGTGCTTATATCACATCCATTTTATCATTTCACTACTTTATTAATTTTTAGGCTATTTTGATGTATCATATTTGGAGCAGTAAAAGAGGTTTATTAGAAAGGTGAGGGTTCCCACAATGAGATCCCTGATCATGACATTACAAAATGAAGGAAGATGACAGTTGCTCTCTTTCTTCAGCAAACATAATCTGGACTTTCAAATGAACCCCTTGACCATGGCCAAATCTGTTTTTGATGTGACCTTCTCCTAAGCCTACTGACCAGTTCATCATGGAGAGTAAAGCAGTGCTGCTAACTAATTGCACAGAGGTCCAGGAGGCCATCTATTGATATTTGTTGTGAGTTATTTTGTTGTTGTTGTTTAGATTCAATGACCTACATACATGAACTAGACACTAACCAGCTGGTGCAGATGTTTCAAGTCATTGCAAGGCTGCAGGACAGGGGGCAGGCAAAGCACAAGTGTGCAGAGAGGGAGGAATATGGGGATCCAACAATGGACCGTCACAGGGATCAGTTCATGGTTGTGGCAAAGACAAGCAGGGGTGGTGGGACAACCAATCAAGATTGTCAAGGTTTTTGCTCAAGGAAGGGAGACATGTGAATGCAGAGGCTTAAGACAGCAAGGTGGTTGGTGCCAATGAGTGTCAGGAAGGATGGGAGGTATTTACCACTCCATGTTGGAGCAGAGGTTGAGCATTGTGGTGCCATCTTGCGCAATCATTTGTCCACCAAATTGGCAAGATACCCAACTTCCTTGGAGAAGGAGTGTGGCTTGAAATACACTCATGATGCACATGCGCTGTTGGGCCCAAGTCACCATTTCTGAGTATGGTCACTCCAGCTTGGCTTCCAGGGCGCTGGCAAGGTGTTTGTCAGTAGCACAGGTTTCTAGGCAGGGCATTCCTTTTGTGAAATAGACCAGTGGCATGAAGTTGTGGCATTGGGCATTACACGCTCACAAATATCTCTTTTTGTTGGACTCTTCTGCATTCTTGAGGGTCTGGTCCAGTGCATGCTTCTTGAAGCTGGAAGTATGGACTTTGGTGATACAGACATCAAAGATGCCGGTGGTGCCCATCACCCCAAATCTGTTGACAATGCATCGCCGTGGGCTTCCAGACCAAGATGGTTCTGCAGGCAGGGAGCAGTGATGTTGGCAGCTGTCTTGCCAACAGAGAGTCTGAGAGTGTTGTGTCCCCTCAGTTGTACATGTTGCATTTTGCAATAACAGGTAACTGGCCAACATGACACAAAACACGTGACAAGTTGTGAACATGTTGTGAAATTTTTTGGCAACAGGCCAAAAATGTTTTTGTTTTGATATGTGATGTTGTGACAAAATGACATTTTGCAAAAGATTTGCGATATGTTGTTTTGTACCTGCTCCCATAAACTCAGGTACAAAATGTATGTGCCACTTTTGGCCATAGGTCATCCTAATAAAAGCCTTACTTTCACCTGCATCATTGTGCTGTACGTACTTGATCCCCATACCATGCTGTTCCCATTCAAGTAAGGTCTGGAAGAAAGGTTCCAAGTACTCATTCTTTCTACTATAGAGTGAAGACGCCTTGAACCTGGTATATTGATCCACAACCATGTGCCATACTGTATTATGCAGTACGACATCCATATCATTAGGGAAAGTAATGGTAGGCAAATCAGAAAATACATGCTCCCCAGCCTGTTAAGCTTTGGAATCCAAAGTATATATTTTGTTCATATTTGTTTGTTGTGCCTTTGCAACTGAACATGCCTTGCATGGAGTCATCTCCCCTACTTTCAGATACCAACCAAAACATTTGGCAATATGTTGAGTACAGCTCTCATCTGGATGTCCCAAGAAGCAAGGAGCCTGATCCACAGAGATATTGTGCTCAGAATTGCTGAGTACTGTAGCAACCTTGCATCCATGTTTGAAGTACCCACACCAAATGACGCCACCAGGTGTTTTGATATTAATATCAAATTTAATAACAATATTGCCCTTTCAATGTATGATACAGCAAGTATAATCACCAGATATTCTAACACACCATTGCATAAACAGTCCAATACTAGCCAAATTGAAATCGGACTTTGGATTGTACTGTACATTTGTCAGACATGCAGGTACAAGCTCATCCCCATACTGATCACACCATTGTCCACAGATAACAACCAGTTTACTTGCTGTTGCGGCAGTACCATGTTTTTTAGTAACCAAGGGAGGCTTGTGGGCATAATGTGCTCCTACCATATCATTTGTACAATGTAAGAATGCACCAATTTTGCCAACCCAAATATCCCTGTGTTGCAATAAATCCATACTTCACAGAACTGAAATGGTCCCAATCTCATCCAGCCTCAATTCACTCATACTTGACCCAAACAGCAGTTGCACTTCAGACAGCATGCGTTTTGCCAGATTCCATAGTAATGTACTGTCATTTAACACACTGCCATGCACACATGTTTTGTATTCTATGAGCACTGGAATGACTAGTTCACATTCCTTGACCTCCTCACTAAAATCCAGTACTAGGCGCAGTAAATGTGCACTTTGTAGTGCTAGACAGGTGGTACCCATAATCTTAGACCACTCAGCATTGAAAAACTTCTGTGTAAGACATGTCCAGAGAGTCCTGGACAACTCATCCCAAATCTCATACCAAATCAAATATGATTTTATTAAATTCAATTCTTCCACATTTTTATGACTGCATCAAATGAAATCAGAAATCAAGCAGCTGAAATTACAACCTCAAATGCACTCATCATAGTTGATTGTTTGGTTCTTTTGTTCCAACGATCCTAACGAAACATCATGTGAGGGTGCTCTTGATGTGGCCAAATATGCTTGCATTTTCTGTCAACTTTTTGATGTTTCTTGGCCTTGTTCCTTGCAAGCTGAATTGTCAGATTTGCAATCCCATTGTCTCCATCTGTGCAATGTTGAAAAGAACATTTCTTTCCCAGGAGGGATGCACCTTGTTGATTTTGGATTTGGCCTCTTTCAATAAAGCATACCAGGGTCTGGTTGATGAGGCTTGATGCACATCAATATTTTGTGCAATATCATATAATCTTTAAAGAAAGTCCTGATTAGGGAAGTAATGGTCTCAGCCTCACAAGCCATCTTTTGTTGCTCACCTTCATGTGCATTGCTTGGACCACTTGCATCCAACCCCTCAACCGCTTCCCTAGCTCAAAAACAAAGTTTTCTTCAATTTTGATGCATGCCATAAGTTGCTCAACATTGCTTGCATTGACATCCGAAAAATTCTCCCCCTTCTGTCAACAGTCATCTTCTTTATGTTACTTGGCACCACAGTTATTGTATTTCCCTTGAAATTTTCTATTATTAGTAGGGCTTGAATTCCCATTTCCACCAGATGAATTACCATTTTGATTACCTCCATTTCCATTTGAATTTGGATTTAATCCATTTGAATTAGTACAATCTCTTGCCTTGTGCCCGATCTTGCCACATTTCCTGCACTTACAATAAAAATTGACCACTTGAAGAGCTACATCTGTCTCAGTTTCATCATCATACAACTTCTTTCTACAAGTCTCTTGAATTTGATAGGAGCAATGTAATTCCTCAATTAATTCTTGATCATCAACCACAGTATTAGCTTTCTTAGCTGCATAATCCAATCTAGACAACACCTCTGGATAAATCTTTCCACAGACATTGAAAATATGGTCCAAAATTGCTTCTTCTGTCAACTTCTTGCATTGACTTGAGTAAATAATCTTCAGCTTTTCAATTCTCTCAATCAATTGAAGCAGGTTCTCATTAGCATTCTTCAATCTAATCTTGTTCAATTTCATCAACATCTCAGTTCTGACCATTCAATCATTTGAGCTAAACCATTTCTGAAGTTCTGTCATAACTTTGTGAGCTTTTCCAGTCAAGAATTTTGAATCAACCATTTCTCCTTGTTGATGATGTTCTGATAAGTCACTCTGTTTCCTGATGCAACTAATGAATGCATTGCCTTGGCATTTGCCTCCAATGATGCTTGTGTTTCCTGCCATCAGGATCCATAGCAACTCCATCAGCTTCATAAGTCTCCCATCCTAGGCTGATGATGGCAGCTCCTTATAAAAATTTGAATTGAGAATAAACTGTTCTTGCTGCGTGTTCTCTCCATTGAAAACTGGGAGCTTAATTGCTGTGCTAATTTCTTCTTTCAACATGGTTTCAAAATTTTAACCTCAAATTGATTCAATATAATTTGTGTTATTTGACTCTGTGTTTGCTTGCACTTGACCTAATTTGATTCTTGTTCAATGACCAATTTGGTCCAACTGCTTCTCAAATTTGTATTCTTTTCTATCTTGTAAACTCTCCATTCAATCTGACATGCTACTTCAGGTCTCTTACCCTTCATGTCAAAAATTTGAACATATTGGCTTTTGACTTAATTCAATTTTCAAATTCTTCTTGTTTCCATGTGATCTATTTTGCTACTCCTCTTCATGCCACTTCTTTGAGTCTTATTTGTTTCTTCCAATGTTATCTCAAGATACTTTAAAGTATGTATAAAGGCTTTGTACTTGTCTCATCTTGTAGATTGATCTAGATACCCAGTTGTTTGCTTTGCACAAATTAGTATTTTGCTAATTGTGATTAATTTATTTTATTTTCTTCAATTTGATTATCAGCTATTTCATATTCTCAAGACTTAACACTGTTGGACAATTTTCTTGGACAATTTAAAGTTGATAACACTTTGCAAATACAAGTTTAATACAGGTTTTTGTGAATGTGTTCCATCACAAGTTTATAACCAGTTATTGCCCTGGTTTGCACCCTGTGTCTTTTCAGTAACATAATTCTTATTCATGTCTGAATATGAACATCTCTGATCAAACAAACTTGTTAAGCTCAACAGTCTCTTTCTGATGGACTAAGGTAGATTGTTTGGGCCTTTCTAGAGCTGAGTTACATGATGGCAAAGACAAGGGTTGCAAAAAAAAGGAAAAATTCTATCACCGCAAAATTGTCACCCATTTGTAACAACCAGTCATTGGACTAATTATCTTCTTCCTTTTTGTGCAACATAATAATTCCAACTCATTATATACTAAACTAAAATAGAGTTATTAATCTTAAGGTCATCCTTCCTCTTTTGCGACCATACTATCACACAACAGTTGAACGGGTTGCAAAAGCAGTGGACTTCTTTCTCCGAAATCCCACCATGTCCATCCCGACAGAAAAATTATCTCTTTTTTGTGTCACAGGATGTTACAAGAAAAAAAGAGATATTTTCGAAGTTTTTAGGCGGGGGGTTGTTGCGAATGAAAAAAATTTTTCCTACGTAGAAATGGTACAAAATTCTACGAGAATGTAACACATGTGTAAAAACCCGTATTAAACTTGTACTCCCTCTCTTCCGGAGAGTGAGTGCTTAGTTCCCGTGCGACGTAACTTTCATCCTGTTACCATCTCTATTCATTCTGGCTGGTACAATACAAAAAATCGGGGAATCGATACAAGGTCAAACTTGATAGTACTTAATTAGCAGTTTTTTATTCCAATGACAAAAAACCCAGACATGATAGTTCTCATCATGAGTTGAATATGAGACCTAACTAATGGATCATGTTTTGTATTACTGAGTAATATGACTGCTATTATAAGCTGTCAAGGGATAGATCAACCAACGACGGCCGCATCATTATTTTTGTTGTGGCCCTTCCTTTCGCACGCACAGGCACAAACATGACACTTGGAGGAACAGGGGGGTTTTGTATGATACCATTATACACAATATTTTAATATATTATCATAGTTGGTATCGTACACGTCGCAAAGACAGGGACAATTTTCTTCATAACGACAACTGAACTTGGCAGATATAAATCTTCAAACAACGAGACACGAAAGAAAGGCAACGCAGACCCTCAAATTTATACGGCGGCAACAGAGAATTCGACGGAGATTAGAAAATATATTTAACACTTCAGAAATGCCTTCTCACTGGTGCCCTTGCCCGAATCCCTGGGAGGGGCAAGACCAAGGCCACTATTCATACCATGACGATTACATGAAAGAATATGATTCAATATTGAAGGATGTTACCTACTCCCGCCGCCCGCGTAGGCTCGAAGGTTCTACTGAAGAGGAAGGCGACGGGGGTAAGGTTTGGGAAATGGTTTACGTCGGCATTGTGCTCATTCTAATGTTTGGCACATTGCTTTCGGATAGGATTGGTGTAAGTTCGTTTTCAACATAAATATTGCACGATTATTCTCTGTTGTGTAGCAATGTCTTCTCTACTTCCTTTGACGAAGTTATTTCTCGAGAAATTCATTTGTTGAGTATGTATCTACTGTTCATGCCTAACACCTTTTCAATACCTTTTTTTCAGGCTGACATGGTCATGTTAGGAGCATTGACTTTATGTATGGCAGCGAGGATTATCTCTATAGAGGAAGGTCTCAGTGGATTCTCCAACGAAGGTGTGCTTACGGTTCTTGTAAGTTCAGGACTTGGTTGGTGTTTTTTTTTAACGAGATCATCATCGAAAAAAGAATTTCGCTCTAAATTCTCTGCGGAACGTTTTTTCAGGTGCTCTTTGTTGTAGCTGCGGGTATTCAGGTAACAGGAGGTCTTGGTAAGTAATCACCGTATTTCATTCATCTGCCAAGTTATGGAAACTAAGTGATTCTTCGAAGCGTAACATATTATGATGCGTCTCCATTATATATGACTGACTCCGACAGATTGGTACATGTCCAAACTCCTTGGCCGTCCGAGCAGTATTCCCTCAGCGCAGTTACGGCTTATGCTCCCCATTTCACTTGTTTCAGCATTTCTTAACAATACTCCAGTCGTTGTTGTCATGATTCCAATTGTTCAAAAGTGGGGGAAGAACATAGGTACGAGATGTTTGGATTTCGAATAAAATGCAATTGCTCTTTTCATGGATTTTCGTTAAGTTATCGTTTCCAATTTTATTTTTACATCGTAGGATTAAGTCAATCTCAGCTTTTGGTTCCATTGTCGTTTGCTAGCATTCTGGGCGGAACATGCACTTTGATTGGAACATCAACCAATCTAGTTGTTAGTGGGTTATTACAAGATAGGTATCCAAATGATCCATCCATGTACATTGGACTGTTTGATTTAGGGGAGTTTGGAATTCCTGTTTTGTTTATTGGGATTACCTACATACTACTTGCGAGTCCTTATCTTTTGCCAGGGGGAGAGAAAGGGAGGAAGGATGAGACGATACCGTTGGACGATGGCTCGATTCTATTGGGTGCGCGGCTTACAAAATGGAGTCCGGCTGCAGGCAGGTCCGTCAAACGAAGTGGATTACGTGATACAGGAGGAATTTACCTCGTGAGTGTATATCGTGCATCCACAGGTAATGTTCACAGGGCAGTTGGGCAAGAATTTATTTTGAACGTGGACGATATTCTCTACTTTACTGGCATGATCGAGGAATTCGGTCAGTTTTGCGATCACCATGGTTTGGAGGTAGTCACGAATGAAAGTGACGTCGCCACTAACCGTCAAGTGACAGTCGCTGATGAAAGCACAAACGATTTAAATAACATTGTTGACGAGGTAGATGAGGGCAGGGAGCACAAAAAGGTCAAGTTCGCGAGTATTGTTCAAACAACTATCAATGAAGCACCTGGAATTCATGATGACGAAACACTTCCTTTGACAATCGAAACTACTACAATGTCACCTAAGTCATCATTGTTCAGTATCGAAGCAGAAAAAATGCGGGCACTTAATAGAATGAGAGGTGAGCAAAATGGATTTTTATTCATGATCTATTTTGAATTCACCAACAAACGTTCGCATTGAAATTATGTCTTCCCCCCAAAACGAGTAGACATGATTCGAGGATACGATCCCTCCGAACCTATCGGCGATGAACCCAATATTGCATCGAAAGAACTTGCTTTAGACGGCCCGTCAAAGGTTGTCGTGGTGCTAGATACATCAGATCTTGAAGACATGGTGCTTGTTGGCATCAATGCGAACGATAGGCCTGGTTTGCTTTTGGATATTTCTCGCGGGCTGCACTCGTTAGGACTGCAACTTCACCACACAGAAGCCGCTGTCATTCAAGATCGCTCCTTTTCAATTTGGAGATGCGAGGTGATGAACAGCACGCGTTCGGATGCGGATGAGATTTGGTCGATTCTTAGTGTAAGCTTTCAAGTTGAATGATGTCATGCAAACTGCCCGATCTCTCATCTTCGTTTCGATCCCTCGGTTCATAGGCGCAACTTGAAAGTGAAGGAAGTATCCAAGCTGTGAAGCGGCGAGGCCTTTCAGTCATCAGAGCTATTGTTACAGAAGATTCAAAGCTATCTGGAAGATGCCTTGGGGATGTGCCATTTCGGGAATTGTACAAAGCAGCTGTCATTGCCATCAAGAAAGCTGATAAAAGTGAAACACCAGAATTGTCATCAGTTGTCCTTGCACCAGGTAAGTTATTGGAAAACTCACTCGCTTTAAATTACAACAGAATTCTATGAATGTTTAACGAATGTTTCGAATCCAATATTAGGCGATGTTATGGTCCTACAGGTGAGTTAATGCTGTTGTTCTAACTAGTCACTCCTTTCACGTTCCGAATATAATACTTGTCACCACTACATTTATTCAACTAAGGCCAATGAAGATAGTCCTCTGCTTGTCCGACCTCCGGCTGATTTTTACAACGGCAATAAAGGACAAACATCCAGAGGATTTTTAAAAGCAGTTACCGGAAAATTGAGCTCTAATGACCTAAAGTCCAAAGCTTCTGAAGAATCCAAGGATGACGGGGTAAAATTCAGGTTATCTGGAGTAACGAAAAAACTTGACTTCAATAACTTGACAGTATTGGCGCCAGATGGTTCTGAGGACGGCATGCGGCAAAGCGGGGGCGAATCAAATGTTTCTCATGATATCGAGAAGGCAGAAAACGGCATATCTCCAGCATCTGATACAAATCCAACAAGCAAAGTCATTCAGGACGAAGAAGTCAGTCAAAATCATCTCGATTCTAATTTGATCACGGTAAGCGGGACCACTTCCTGGGCAAGTCTCGTTAATATCCCACTTTGATACACGCTCGCTAACAGTTATCTCTATCATTTAGAATACCTCCGATAGCGATGCTTGGAGTGATTTGCGTGTGTTATTTGACCCCAAAATAGACGACGGAAAATCGATCGAAGAATTAGGAAATGCAGGAAGAGAGTATTTGATGGCCATGGTGGTTTCACCTAAATCACCCCACGCGAAAAAGACAGTTGCACAGGTAGGACTGGACAAATTGTCTGGTTTGTTCTTAGTACAAGTTGAACGTCCATTTGGCGAGCGAACGACCATAAGAGGACAAGCTGGAATCACAAGCCCGTTAGCATCTTCGCGTGTGAGCGTTTACACTCATGCAGCTGCACTCGGAGAAACAACGCAGGTAGTCAGTGGCGAGAGCGTTGCAGGCAGGAGGAGTTTTTTCGCTGGCGGCAGTGAGACTGGTAGTTCTCAGGGTGCGTTGCATGCTTCTTCGGTACCTGTGCTGCCTCATGAGCCACTTGAAGTGGGGGATATTTTATGGTTTGCAGGGCCAGCATCAGCTATAGCTGACCTACGGAAAATTCCCGGCCTCGTGTCTTTCGAAGACGACGAGTTGAAACAAATAAATGAGAAGGTTCATGACCGAAGACTCGTTCAAGGTGAGCATGTTATAATTCAAGAAGAAAAACTGCGACGGAATTTTGACTCACCCACGCATTGGTTAACTTTCACAGCTGTCGTTGCGAGAAAGGGTCCATTGGTAGGAAAAACCGCAGCTGAGGTTGGATTTAGAACGAGGTACGGTGCAGCTGTCATTGCTGTCCACCGTGATGGAACTCGTGTCCAAGATCACCCGGGTAACATCAAGTTGCAAGCGGGCGACGGTTAGTGCATGCGTTCAAAGCGTGTGTTACACCTTATGTTACTCATTCTCAACATAATTCGCAACATGCTTTTTGTCGTTGCAGTTCTTCTCTTAGAAGCTGGCCCAACATTTATATCTCGTAACACTGATAATCAACAATCATTTGCTCTGATATCAGAAGTTGCAGATAGTAAGCCTCCGCGCCTCAACAAATTGATTCCTGCGATTGTTCTTACTGTCATAATGCTGGCTGTTGTCACAGCCGGGGTTGGAAACCTACTCGTTTCTGGCCTAATTACAGCGTTTATTATGGGTTGCATGGGTATTGTTTCCCAACAGGAAGCTCGGGACGCTGTGAACTGGGACGTATATATTACAATCGCATCTGCGTTTGGAATTGGTGTGGCCATGACAAATTCTGGTCTCGCAGAAGTTATGGCTAACGGTTTGGTTTGGATTGGCCAGGCTTTGGGCATTGGTCATGCAGGCTTGTATGGCGCTGTTTACCTTGCAACATTCTTAATTTCGAACATTGTCACCAATAATGCAGCTGCAGCATTGATGTTTCCGATAGCAATGGAGGCTGCAGAATCAACAGGTGCAGATGCATTGTTGATGTCTTACAATCTAATGCTCTCTGCGTCGGCAAGCTTCATGTCACCATTTGGATACACCACAAACTTGCTTATCTACGGACCCGGTGGCTACAAGGTAAGGCATATGTTTAACACATTTAAAGATGAACGTTACATGATCACTTGTCATCAACAATATGTTTCGTCCTTTTTGTATGGATTGTGTTAGGTCAAAGATTTTCTTTATATTGGAACTCCGATGCAAATCATCTTGTGGGTTCTCACGACGGCCATTCTCTCCAACACGAAGAATCCATGGTATTTGAGCTGGATTGTTACCTCGTCCGTTTTCTTGTTTACCCTCGCGGTGTTCGTCTTTCCAGCATTTGTCAAGAACGCATTCAAAAAAGCTAAAAAGTCTGCTCATGAAGCACCAAGAATTGTTCAAGTTGAAAATGTACTTGGAAATTAGTTGAATTTCTTGTAAGGACCCATGAAGTGACACAATTTGAATATCAACTATAGGAGTGGTTCTCTTCCCATTAGCATGGAATTCTCACTCTGGATAATTCTTAACAAAGAGGGTGACTGACAAAACAATATTATGATGCCGCAGCAATCACATGTGTCACATGTAATCATGTTATCATCACTATTTTTTTTAGCGAGAAAAGATATTAGGAATCATCAAAAGTTGAGTTATTAGTTATTCAAAGCACAGCCAACTCAGTTGAATAGTCCCTTCCAGTGGTCTATATCGCCGTCCACTGGTTTATTATCTACTTCTCTCAAGAATCGGTACACCTCAACTAGTTTTCACCAACAATAATCAAGACTGTGAGATGATGCAAGGCGAAATGGAATGCACAAAACTGGCTTCGACAAACTCACCAAGACCAACTTCAAAAACCTGAACGCCTTCACCAATGAGTTCCTGATTGCCAAACCCAATGCACTTAGATGTAGACCCACGTGTAAGATCCTCGTTCAGACGAAGACCGCTAGCGCCATCCTCGCCTACACCCAATGATATGAAGGAATCACTACTAATCATAAGTTGTCCGGAATCATTTATGTGTGATGATACATCTTCGGACTCATCAAGAGAAAGAACATGACTTTCTACGCTTTTGTACTTGAAGCATTTCGGCTCGGGGCGTAACCGAAATAGAAAACATTCTCCATCACCATATCCGTCGGGATTATTATGCCATGTTTGCGTTGCGTACATGCCGATGACTACATCCAGCTCAAGGACCTCCATGACGGTAATTGTATGCCTAGCAATGGAACAACGCCTATAAAACATTTCTATCGACCTCCCGTGATGATTGGAAGAGTATATGAGGTCGAGTTTTGTAGATTGCAATACAGGCGGGAGCCATTTGGCTAAATTCAAACGATCTGTGGATTGTCTTGCAAGCTCTATTGGAACTTTCTTTTCTATCAAACCAACTGGTTTCCGTTCCTCATACGTTGGGAGACTTCCTTGATTTTGCTCCGCCCACTCCTCGTTGGCTGCAATGAGGTTGTTGACATATTGAGGGTACGGGAATATTGGCCGAGTCAAAAACCTCATCGTCCTCTGTGTACCATAGGCCTGGTGTTCCAAAAATATGTCGAACCTAAAGTGTTTCGAGTGAGCATACCTCCTAACTCCCTCCCAAAATATTGCTGCGTTGTCACAGTTTTCTAAAACGGATTCCCCAAGATGGGCGTGAGAAAGGCAGCATAGTGTTGTTCCGATACGAAAAATGGCATGTGCTCCCTCTCCAGTGAATATATCCATGATGCGTAATACGTGTTTACGTCTCAGAAGTGGCACGAAAAATCTCTTCAGAATGGGTTCAAGTCCTACTGGTGTAAGTGCACCTATTTGTTCCATAACCGCTCCAGTTTGGGGAAAGTACCTGGAATCATTAAATTGATGATTTTATCGGAGAATTTTCTTGAGTCATTTACTCTTTCATAATACAAAAACGTCACAGGCTAGGGTTCACCTTATCATCAAATCTGAAAAAGTCTTACACCAAGCCAAATGTTGAACCCTAGATACCGCCAAAAAATACGACGAATCGTCCCTAACCATTTGTCGTATCGTTGCATAAGCATAACTTTCCTACTCAGGAAAATGGTGGGTTTGGCGTTTGCAACATGTTCTGTCAGTACATCATCCTAGCGAATATCCAGAAATTCGACAAAAACGGGATTATAAAATGGCACAAAAATGACTTACTGGCATATAAGACAATAATAAACAAGTGACGTCGAGCAACAACGGACAAAACTCGATTCCCAAACTATCCCTTGCCGCGTGCAAAACCATTATCAATGACTTCAATCCTGCCTCAGGAATACTCTCCCCCCCCTGATCTCTCACTAAGACATTCATCAATTGCTCTTCACCTAACCCGAAGTCCAAAATTTCCGCCCTCTCCAAATCAGTAACGTCCGGAAAGAGTGACTTCACTACCAAATCCCATCCGTGATCCAAAACCCGCACTTTTTGAAAGGTTCCGTATTCATCACATTCGGCTTTGGACATGGAAGGATTGGCAGCGGCAACAACATTTATGATCCACGTAGCACATCGGAGAGAGGGGGGGACGCCGTGGCGACATAGGATATTGATTTCTTCACGGAAATTGTCGTTTTGAGTTCTGCCTACTCCAGAACTCTTGAAAATAAATCGATGATAGCACGAAATCGAAAGAAAAAAAACTTGAAACAAAAAACACGAACATTAAAGATAGCAGAGCATTGTGAAACTCTTCAACTCACATACCTTGGTCGGTCGATCAGACCACCCAGACCCCGGTGGAATTCTCTGATCAATTGGTGTGCCTCGAAGTGTATCAATAGAAGAACAAAACATGTCCATGGGGTCAATTTCAAACAGGTCGACATCATCTGCCAACGGCTCCATCTTAGGCAACTGCCTTGTTCATTTATAGCTTGTATTGCTAACTGTTGCTAATTTCGTGAAATCGTTAATCTGCGAAGAGGTAATCCACTTTTTGCTTTCAAAATAAAAATAATTTGAACCGTGTGCTGTGAGATATTTAATCACGCGACTTCCTTAACGCAAAATCACTCTGCTTCCTCAGAGCTGTTGAATGCAGTCATGATATTGCTGTCATAAGTAGTGCAGTCGAAGGTCTCTGCGAATCAAGTTTCTTCATATTTTATCTATTTTATATTTTGCACATAATAGTATGATATTTTCTGCACAGTTCTACACAGTTGTTGAGGTAGGTCTCAGTCTGTCCTCCCCATTTTACATATGTATAATATATTGGTATTTGGTATTCCCGCAAATTTATAAAAAATGACACATTTGTTGTCTGTTGCCATTAGCCCATCAAACCATGTATGTCAAACTGCACACAATGGTGGAGCGGCCTTTGTCTCCCCCCCTCTCCCTCTGTCATCATTCTTGTTGCAACTGCATTACTGTGGTTGCTGAGAAACCCCCCTTTTCTCCATTTGTACTGGCAGATGTCATGGCCATCGAAGGAGAATGTGCCAACAACCAAAATGACCTAGAAGGAACTTGCACCCCTGATACTCACCAAGAAGAGAATGAATTGTGTACTATTTACCTCAATTTCAAGATTGTCAATGATGGCCACAACAGCAAGGACAAACCATCCATTGCTTGGTGGAGGAAATAGCCTACCTTCAGGAAATGGACAAGAAATCCACTGCAGAACAAGACAAAACACTGGCCAAATTGGAGGACATTGTCCAAACTACCACTGAGGTTGATCATGCTGATGGCACCAACATGGAAACACCCCAGTCTGCCAGAGGATACAATGTCCTGAACTATTGCAAGACATCTGACCCATCAGATCTCCCCCCATCTCCCAAAGCCTACCTTCAGGAAATGGACAAGAAATCCACTGCAGAACAAGATAAAGCACTTGCCAAATCAGAAGAAATCATCCAAACTGCCACAGAGAATGATCACAATGATGGCACCAACATGGAAACACTGCAGTCTGCCAGATGGTAAAATGTCCTAAACAACTGAAAGGCATTTGACCCATCCAAACTCCCCCTCTTCTCCCAATGTGGCCCTGACAGAAACAGACTCATGAACCCCACCAAACACCAAACTCTTCACCAAATTTGGCAAAGGCGGCACCAATCTGAAGAACAGCCCCATCTGGCTTGTTGTCATGGGATGAGTGTATGGTGTCACAACCAGAGAGGGCTTTGACAAATTCAGCAGGGGGGCTTATAGCCACTTCACTGGGCGGGATGCCAGTCCCTGCTTCACAATCGGGAATTTCACTGTTGCATGAGTGGAGCAGCCAATCAGGGACTTGGACAGGAAGGCCTTGGCAGCCGTTTTTGGAGTGGATGGAGTTTTACAAGAAAGCAAGACGTACAAGTACATAGGAGATTTTTTAAAACAAAGAGGGTGGGAGATGGAGGTGAGAGGTGGGGAGGAGGATTAAGATGAGGGCAACAGCAGTGAAGAAGAAGGCAGATAGGATTGAAGAGGAGAAGAAGAGGGAGCGTGAGAAGAGGACGGTAGAGAGGATGAACAACAATGAGAGGTTTCAAGCACATTTTACCATTTGGAGGAAGCAACTATTGCCAAGAAGACAATTGATTTTGCCTAAAAATGTTGCTGGTACTGGATGATGTGTCACACAGCATCTTAGGTGAATTAGATACAGAATCAGA
>JALLPE010000714.1:0-11198 GCA_036940025.1 Conticribra weissflogii | reverse complement strand
TGCATTCTTGGCAGGCCCATATCTGCCACTCAAATGAAAAAATACAATGGATTGTGTATTTTCCCGTCCAATTTCTGGGGGTGTATCATCAGAAGTAATCGGTGAATCGACTTCGCTCTTGTCGAACGCCTCTAAATAATCCAGAGTTGCATAATAATTAGAAAAAATTCGGTCCAACTCATTTATGTGCAAATGTCCCCGATCCTTCGCCATTTCCCTATTGCAAACTTTCTCTTCGTAATCCAAAAACGTCAATTCGCACAATATCAACTGCGCTCGGAAGATTTGTCGTACGTACTCATCCGACATTTGTTTTAACATTGTCACCCCATCTTCCGAAACATCTACTGCGTCGCTGTTCTCAATAAGTGGATCCGATACAATCAATCCATCGGCGCAAGTGTCCCCCGTATACGCCACTTCTACATGCTCCACCGGATCATTTTGGATGTTCACACCGGATTTGACCAAATCGCGGATGGATTCCTTGTCGAGATGTTGATATTCTGCTTTGAGACCCGAGGAGGACGTTCGGGAGCAGAGGAGGTAGCCCAGCGCCGGATGATTGGAGTGGTCTGCGCGAAAGGCTCGGATGAAAAAGCTGTTGGTTGGTTGGTTGGTTGTTGGTTGTCGATTCGGCGTAACAAATGTGGGAAAATACATGACCAGTTGATTGGTGCGTATCAAAGTATGGGATATTTTCCATAGTCATTTGCACGTTTATGCAAACATACAGTAAAGACACAGCTTTCATTCTTTTGTATCCTCACCTGGTTTTCGATCCAGAATGGATGCCGTGCAAAGGAAATTCATCCCCCGGTTTCACGGGGACGAGTTTCATGTTCATGAGAGTGCCCGTCCTCCCCCTTTCATCATTCTTGTCGTGGCCTGAGCTTGTTTCCAAAGCATTCTCATTGTTTTCTGTCGCGTAACCAGCCGCATCCAACAGGGACATTGATTCTCGACATCGTTCCAATTGCGGTAAGAGTTCCGCGGGAACGAAGTACGTCGGCGCGGTTCTGGAAGAAAGGCGATTAAATTGGCAAATTTGGTTCCAAAACGAAATGAGAACTAAACAAAGAGAATGAAATCATCCAACCCGTCTCATGAGATACCGATTCTTACCCGCCGAATGCAACGGAATGGGCACGAGCATGACTGAACAAGGCGCCGATGTGATCGACGTGCCCATGGCTCACAAACACGAATTTCGAGGGGATGGCATCGTCAAAGCAGGGAGTGGCACCGATGTCGAATGCCACTCGAGGCATCGACTTATTCTTCTTGGACGTTTGATCTTTGTTGTGTTTTTGCTGTTGCTGCTTCGGCGGAAGCAGCGGTTGCTTGAGCTCTAAGACGACGTTGGTCCCGATGCCGGCTTTGGACCAGACGGAGAGGATATCCCAGTGGGTCGAAGAGGTGGACATTGCACGGTTGAGGAGATGGAAGTTGAGGTCGATTACGTGTAATTCTGAGGAAGGCTGCAGCGAGAAGCGCATGCGAAAGAGTGAATGTGATCATGACTCATACAATACAACACTCGACCGAACCGATTTATTATCAATACATTTTTATTATTTTATTACCATATCATACAAGAATATCATTTTATGTTGGGAAGAAGTTCGAGATGCAATCGAAAAAACGATTCATTGCTATTTTTTTCCGAAAAAGAGTAAGTCTTTGTTCATGATGACAAATTTGGCGGAGTTGTCAGAAAATCTTGTTTAGTGTCATTTTCAAGAAAAATTTCTTGGGCGTAAAAATGCATTTTCAGTTGTAAATGAGCCGCAGGAATTGCCTATTTCTAAATAAATACACATTATCATTACTACTATGAGATGTTTCAGACAAGTACAAGAAGATGTGGTTCAAAAATGCCTAGGCTGAAAGGCTCTAGGTACGACTCCATGTAGTGATTCAGCCCAGAGAGCTTTCTACCGCGTTGAGAATGCCTCTGTCGACCGAGGCTACCGGAACGTGTTTGCCTTCACCAAAATAAATTCCCGTGGCAATAATGTTCGTTCGTCCGATTGAATCTCCATTTGAAAATGTTGTGCGGTTTTATTTTTTGAAAGTTCATGTGAGTGCCAATGCACAACTGTGAATGAAATTAATAGGAATTATATCATATACATAATGACATTTGACATGTTCTCAAGACGTTAAGAGACGTTGAGAATAATACAAAGAGAGAAATATTTCCACTTTTGAAATAAAAGAGGATTACCCTGTTGCGTGCTTGAATCATATAGTCATAAAACAAGAGGAACATTGTTCGACAAAAATTGTAAATGAGAACCATACACTTAAAAGTAATAAAACATATGGCATTGTACTTGTAATCGCCAACTCCGAAAATTCCAGAACAAAAACTGTGTTGTATTTTTTTAAGGCGATTCTGCACGAATGGATCCGAATAAGTACGATAGTGGGGCAACAACATCGATGTCCCGTATGGTACCAAAGTACTTCAGACTACGTAACTTTAGTGACTGAGCCCAAACAGCCATCGCCCGGCAAGACAAGAGCAAGAGAGTTTTGTATTCACTCATATCGTATTATTAGTCCCGCTGAATAACTGCGACATTCATTAAAATTTGATTCTCGTCACGAAGGCTGTCTTCCACATTGGTTTTTGCTTGATCTCTCCGGTCTCGACGACTCCATTCATCGCGAACGCCACAAGAGAACATTATTCCTCTTCCCACCCAGCCAGCAGTGTTGAATTCGCACGAACAACAACCGGAGTTTTCTTGGTCTTTGTTGCTATTCCACTCTTTCGTACTGTTATCATTTTTCAATCGTATAGTGACTCATTCCCGTCACCATCCCCTATCCATCGCTCGATTGCTCGAAGTCATCGTAATCTCCGGCTTCGTCACAACTAATTCGACTGCAACTAGAGCGTTAAAAGTTTACGGTTTGAACCACGAACGAAATATTTTTAATTACTTCGAACCATTTTTCTCCTACCAAGATTCAAGGAATTATCGAACCACACGCTGAATTCCACCCATTACTCATTCGAAAACCAAAATGCCTCCTTACTCGGAAAGCCAACTTGGCAACTGGAGCGATGCCCCTTCCTCGTCGTCAACGTCATCCAGCACGTCTTCGTCGTCCCGTCCGCGCAAGCCCCTCGACCAGCAATGCCTCCCAAACCACCTCTGCCACCAGCGCACTCACGAAGACCTCGTCCGCATGGCCGGCGTCGAACTCGAGTCCATGAGGAAATTGTTCGTCCAATCCCTTCAGACCAGTCCGCCCGTCTGCTCCGGGAAGTCATTGACTTCGTCCTCCGGGACGATACCGAGGTCGCACGACGGATCGCGCTCTTTCCCCCTCGCCTGTCTCTCCCTCCTCCAATCTCTACCGGGGAACCTCCATTGCATAGACTGCGGTGCTCCCGACGCCTCGTGGGCGAGCGTGACGTATGGGACGGTCATGTGTTTGAAGTGCAGTGGGAGGCATCGGGGGTTGGGCGTGCAGACTAGTTTTGTCAAGAGTTTGACCATGGACAGTTGGAATCATTCTCAGGTGAGCTCGATTTGAATTTCAAACTACGATACCTCATTCGTGTCGCCCTTACAATCATCAATATGTTGGAACTTTTCGAGTCATTTTACAAATGGATTTTGAATTTTGAAAATTGCTCATTGCTCATCTTGATTCACCTTTCGAATCTTTTACCTTCATCAGGTCTTATGCATGCTCGAAGGGGGGAACACCCAACTCTCCCAATTCTTCTCCCGCCACCAAATGTCGTCCACCGATCCCAACTACTACGGAACCGACGTCATCAATCGATATAACACCAAGGCCGCTTTGTTTTACAAACACCATCTCTCGAATCACGTCAAGTCCGTTGCCGAAAAGGGGGTGTATCTCGGGAGGGAGGCATGTCGTAAGGGAAAGTGTGGTAGCAAAAGCAGTGGAAGAAACAAGAGTGCAACCAAGAATGCCGGCAACAATACTGCATTGGTGTCTTCGTCATCTCATGGTAATAGTGGCAAAACACCGGGTGGAAGCAAATTTGACGGAAAGAGAAATTCTCATCGTACAGTAAAAATACCGACCATTGAGGAGAATTCCGCGGTGAAGACTTGCGTGGATCCTCTCTGTATTGTGAGGGCATGAAGGAATGCAATACCGATAATGATAGATTATTCTTACCTGACGACTGTTGACTTGTTTTAAGATACAATTTACAAGCACAAATTCATTTCGCATGATATTTTGTCTCTTTCCAGAGATAAATTACTATCGAGTAGTTGTACTTAGTTGTCAGTACGTAGAACTTCCTCTCTCTTACGACTGGGAGACAATGGAATTCTTTTTCCCATGTTGTCATGTTCATTTTCCATGTGATCCACTATTTGCAAATTTTGATCTCGTGACTCAGCCTGTGTTCACTCACAAAACCTTCACAATGGAAATACTTGACATGTCTTTTGAATATTTGTTGGTAAGAATTGTACCTTATGAAATCATTGCTTGATTCAGCAGGAACCTATCAAAGGTGATGAGAAAAGGTTACCAAAAAAATATAACCAACAAAATATGGCATTGTACCAGTTTTTACAAAATGATAGCCAAGCATGAACCATAACCACACTTAACTTCTGCTTTTGGTACATAATGTAAAATCAAGAAAACAGAATCTAGTATACAACAGAAATCTGCTCAAGTTGGATCATTGTTGATGTAAACAAACCTTCGAATAGTATATTGAATAACAATTTTCTATCCCTTAATAACTTTAAAACAAGGAAAATAGATTGAAAAAAGCTTTACTCTTTTACGATTTTCCCATCATTTCGTTGATCCTTGAATCCAATACTAAATGTTGAACAGCAAAGATTTGAGTGAATTCAATCACAAGTGTCTGATTATATTCTTCAAGCTCAAAAATGTTAAGATAACATTTGACATTGATATTATCTGAAGCAATTCATTTAAAAATGATAAAGAAGATATTAATTAAAACATGAGTCCTTGCTTGGGATGTTGGTGTATCAAAAAAGCTTGGGCTCCTTAGGGAACATTGAAAAGGGAGAAGAATCTGAAAAATTGAAGACTGTTGTAGAAAATCATTTTTGACCTTGATTTCTTATTAAAGGAAAGAATGATGTTTTAATGAAAGTGAAACAATGAAGTTATTATTTATCATGAAAAATATAAAGCAATGTACAGGAAAACAAATAACCTTTAGTTGAAGTGACAAAAGTCCTGAACTTCATGCTATGCTATTTGAATCTGGCTACTACTAAGAGTTTCATGATGTAGCTGTTGAAGCCTCTACAACACAAGTTGACTTGGGGCATAGAGGTTTCACCAAAACTACAAACCAAACATGTGCGTTCAGGTTTGGTAGCAGCCAAAGGATGTATCATGCAGTCAAGAGTGATCATAATGTATAGTGTCATACATCTAGATCTAGTGTCAAACCAAATGTAATGTGAGAATGGTTGCTGCTAATTTATCCCCTTACAGAGAAGAATCAAACCTCTGACTTTGGTTTTGGTTTGATACCCTGCACACAAAACCAAAGTCAGAGGTTTGATTCCTCTTCCTAAGGGGACAACAAGCAGCAACCATTATCATGCAAGTCACAGTGTCATGACAAGAGACAAAACGATTTATGACTTTGAATTTATGACATACCAGTACTTCTGTCCTCATGAACCAAGAATTGAATTTTTCAATTTTCTGCAAATTCATTCAATAATCTTTCTGTGCTGTATTCACAATTAGAAGTGGAAACGTAAGTTTCCAGTCAATTTTTAGAGAAAATATTTCATCATACTTTAATTAAAGATTTGTTACTAAGTTTGGTTCCTTTTTGAACCAATAACTATCCAGGAGGAACCTTGTAACAATATTTGCAAACAATTAACAAATCAACCCCATGACCCAAAGTTCAAGTGAAGTATGATTAAAATTGTTGGTGTGATGTAATTTAGCAATGCATTTTAATCCAACTATTAACCATGCCATGACAGATCATATGGATCATGCCACTACGATGTTTTAAATATTGGCAAATTACATGGAAAGTGCATAGACTTCAATATTTTAGGTGTTTTTCATGCCTCATATCCCATCTTTTTTGGAAATAGTTTTAAGATACTTAGGACAACCAAACTTTGAGTTGTTACAGTTGAATTAGGTCTGATTTTTGTAATCAGTGACGTTTTCTTACCACAAGTGACAATAGACACTTTTGTCACAGATTCTCATTGGATCATTTGAGTAACCAAAGATTTTTCTGTTTTTGCTTCTTCAGAATGATGTTTAAATTGTTGTGGAGTCCAGCCTATGATGACTTCTTTTCCAAATGCCATTCTTGCAGCTTGCAGAGGAAACATATTTTACATTTGCAAGGTACAAATGCACTCTGATGCATCTAATTTGATTTTAATCACTCTAATCACTCATTCCTTCCTGATTGTATAACTTCTCAATTGAATTCTTTGATCAATTTGAAATATTGCACTACCATAGTTACAACCACCATAATGGTTTTGATTGGGTCTACCTTTTCCATATTATGACAGAAATTCAGAAACATTATGCAGGATCTAACATATTAATGACTAGTCAAACATCCAAACAAAAATATAACAATACCAGCAATGAGTTTGAATTATGGTGGAATTTTCAGGGCTATCTTAAGCATTTTTCCAATTGTTGTGAAATTAATTACATAATCAGGCTGAGCTTGCTTTGAAGGTAGCTCAACTTGGAGAATGTATGTAGAGCTGTTGATTTCCCATCCTTGTTTGTGTGATGTATAATACCTACTTCTTATCTGTCCAGGTAGTTGCTTGAATGGATAATTCTTTTTGGTGGTGGATGCTTTCTTTGAGATCATCTCAAGAATCATTGTCAAGTTAATTCTTGAAGGACACCATTTGAACGTAATCTCTATTGTCAGTAGGAGCCATTGTGTCACAAAAACGCCACCCAAATGAATCAAACAAATTGGTTTCAAGAAGCATTATGTGTAACAATATCTGTGCATGGTGGTTTGCCATGAAAAGGAGTCAATCCTGCTTCAGTAATCAGTCTAGTCAAAATTCTAAGAGCTATAATATAATTCATTGCATTTTTACTAACATTAAACTCAAAGCCTGACAAGACTAGTATGTAATCACAACAGACTACAAAACTTTGATGCTATTTTTGATTGGCTTCTTTGGCATGTATAGTACATATGCCATTGCTTTCCTGTAATATTTGATCATGCTTTTTTTGATCGCATTATTTTCCTAGCAGCCTTTGATGTTGCATTTTTCCAATCAACTCGTTCAGAATGTGACATGTTTTGTATAGTTCATCATTTTTATTTCATTTATTAATGTCATTGTTGCCATTGAAGTGAATGAACCTGTTGAAACCACTAAACAAATTTATGGAATTGTGGTTTCAACAAAACTGCAAACCAAACTTGTCTTGGTTTTGATACCCCACTGCATCACAAAAACTTAAAATCAGATGTTTGATTCCTTTACCTAAGGGGAAAGTTGATTAGAGACAGTTCTCATGCAATATTAGGCCTGACTACAAGTACTACAACCCCTCATGACTACAAGGCACAACCCTTGACCTCCTACCAGACCTATATGTACATATTTTGTTTGTTAGTTTTATTGAAACTACTATTGCATGGTTTGTAGTGTTGCATAACTTGTAGTGCATCTACAAGATATTCCATGGATGGAGGGAGGGACATTGATGGAAGAGGAACTTGTGTCAGCCTCCATACCTGCATCAGATTACATCGTCCTCCATTGAGGCTGCTAAATCCCAAGCCTTCAATGATCCATCTGGACATGAATGTAAACAGACTCAATTTTTTTGGATTTTTAATCAATGCTAGCCATGGTGACACTGTGAATATCTCATGATTGCGGTCTTTAGGTGGCTTGAAATAAGAGTTGAAGATTTTTTAGAATATGTTTTAGTCTTAGTCCAAATTGATATCTAATTTGTGTGCTGAAATCTGCAGTTTTTGCATTAATCAACGTTGTTTTCTATATCAAAAGAGTATTAGATAGCTCTCTCCACCTGGATTTACCTGAGTGTGTTAGATTTTCCTCCTGGGATGACAGGGGGTAGTAAATTGTACCATTGTCATTGTTGGGAGTGGGAATGGTGTATTCTACTTGTCTTGAACATGTTTGGTTTTGACATTAAAATCAACTGGCACAGCATGGACATTAGAACCATCTTCATCCTATGGACAAAAACAAGAATCATTTATTTCATCATCAAAATTGTTTTTGCAAATAATGGAAATGGTCAAAGTAACATCATCTCCATCAGAATTAAAAAGTAATGAGCATTTATTTGTTTTCCGTTTTTGTTAGTGATGGGAAATTAATAAAAAATATATAACTTCTTATAAAGGAGGGAACTGTTGGTGAACATCTATCACACAGCTGCCCACGAAACTGCGAACCACAAAATTCAAACAGAATGTGTTCCTTGTTCTCAGAGTTTGGCATCACAGATGTTGGACTAAATTTGAACATGAAGAATTTCGTATTTTAAAGAAAAAGGAATATGCCACTATTTTTTATCTAACTACGATTATGTCTAATAGAGAAGAGACTCACACTCATTTTTAAAAAAGTTTGAAAATAATTCAGAGCCCGCCAAATTGCTAGAGGGGGGTTGTTGTGCGTAATTTTTCTTTAGACAGTGGCATCAGCTCGATAAAAATTCAGGGTTGATGCCTGGTAACTTCTTGCCCGACCATCCAAAAATTGACACTTCTGTAGGAGCAAGAAATCGCTCTCTATGGTCTACTATGGTACATCTCTGTAGAATTTTCACCACAGAAGAAAGTGAAATTGGCGGCCACTCTTCTTTTGCAGCACCACAAACTCTCAGGCCGATCCATTGCCATGATTGTTTTTATTCTTTGCTCTCACTATAAGTTCTCGTTGCTTTTGTGGCCTAACTTGCCATATTTTTATTAGAAGAATAGAGACCTGCTTAATACTAAGAATTAATTTTCTTGGGTCGTTTTTGCATTGATGCCGCGTCCCCTTCATCATGTCACCTGATTCGTCCAAAACCGCACTGATCGACCTCATCCTCGCTCACCAGTGGCAATCCACCATCGCTCATCTCCAATCAACCCCCGCCGACGCCTCCACGCCCTGGTCCTCCAAGCCTAAATCCCTCCTCCCCATACACCTCGCCTGCCAACACGGAGCCCCCCTCTCAGTCATCAAGGCCCTCTTCGCCGCCCACCCCGCAGCCGTCACCACCCGGTCCGAACCCAACGGCCTCCTCCCCCTTCACTGTCTTTTTCTCGTCAACAACCCTCAGACCTTCGCCCCTCCCAGCCCCGCCGTCCTCTCCTTCCTCCTGGAAGCCAACCCGGACGCTGCGCGCCAATCTGACCGCAACGGCAAGCTCCCCCTCCATCACGCCTGCCAATCCATCGGCATCACCGAAGACAATTTCACCGCGCTCTTGAGCACCTATCCCGAAGCGGCCTACGCACGTGACTACGACGGGAAGTTCCCCGTCGATTACGCCGCTTCCAACCCGTACGCCAAAGCAGACGTTTCTTCCGGGAAGAATGGCGGTGGAGGCGCGATCACCAAGAAGGCGGCCTTGACGGCCTTGGACCGGAGCACTCTCTATGCGTTCATTTCGAAAATGACGGGGTTGAGGCTCGGGAAGGAGTACGACATGAAATTGAGAAGTTTGGAAGCGAGTCATGTCAAAAAGTTGAATGGGATGGAAAGTCGTTTCAAAGACGAAAGATTGAAACTGAAAGGCATCATCGATGGACTTCAAGCCGAATTGGCCAGTGAAAAGACCAAGAACGAAGAACTTCTTCGAAAGAATGATGAATTGATCCGTGGAAAAGAGGAAGCAGTCGCCAAGGCCATCGAGGAAGAAGAGGAAAAGCAATCGAAGTTGGAATCCAATCTTCGTTCGGAACTTGCCGATGTGCAGTTGAAAAATATGGACTTGTTGGAAGAATTGGAAACGGTTAACTCCGGTTTATCCGACTGTCGTGCCAGGGAGCAAGTTTTGATGGAGGAAGTGTCTTCTATCAAAGAAGAGTTGGAAAAGGTAAAGGGAGAATTCAAAGAATGCGAACAAACATTGGAAGCGGAGAGGTTGGTCCTCGGAGAGACTCGCGATAGAGTCGTTGAACTCGTATCGGAAAATGAGGCAAAGTCAGACCGCGTGCTGGAATTGGAAACATCGCTTGGTGTTACTCAAATCGAAATTATTGAAATGGCAAAGGAGAAGGAGAGGATGAAGCTCTCGGCCATGGCGCGTTGCGATATTTTGAGGAGTCTTTTGGAGGAACATGACAAAAGCGTTGTCGATATGGATAATTTGATGAGGAGGATGGCAGCAACGGCGGATAGTTGCGATGTGACAAAAACTAAGGCCACAGCAACCAATACTCCTACCCGTACCATGGCTAGCAATCAAAGTATTGCGTTGGTGTCTAAAACCGATTGATGCAAGATTGATTTGTCATGATGGTGTCCTATTATTGCGCCTTCTTTTGATGCAATTGTGTTCGTGATGTTACCATATCAGATTATGTTGTATGTATATCATACGTTTGTTTTAGTGATGTAGAGAGTTGAGAGTTATTGTAAGACAACTACTATGGAGTATGACTTCAATCATTCACACACGTATGAAGAAAAATGGCATTCAACATGTTTACTTTCATCAATAATCGTAGCTCTTTTCAGTTTCAGTACCACTTCACCAAAGTCATGGCAGAGAACTCATTTAAACACTATTAAAAATCAACATATCTGTTTCTAATACAACACCACAATACGTGATTCTCTAACGAGACAATCAGACGTAGTTTAATCAGGTATACATGTACATAATGATTTCAATAGGTGTGGACCAAAAGCAAAAGAAGAAGCAAGAAAAATGACAGTCAATGCCAAGGTAAATGAAACAAGAAAGGAAATAGGATATAGAGGTGTAAAGCCTGGTTGTATGTGCCCGATTTCATAAAGCTGGAAAATGGTTGGTGTTCAATCAAAACGAACTTCTGAGATAATCCCAAATGATATTTTGATATCTTGTAAGAACAAGGGCATTGTTGAAAATGCTAGAAGATGTCAGTGAATAAGCAAATTATAGTGTGCAATCACTTTTGAATGATTTGAAAATTGGAATTATGA
>JALLPE010000712.1:0-15200 GCA_036940025.1 Conticribra weissflogii | reverse complement strand
TTTTGAGACCTAAAATTGAGTTGTTGCTCTAAGGTCAAAATGGGTAACTAATTAGCAGTTTTTTGGATAATTTGTTTCCATTACTCCAATGCACCTGTAGACCAACTCAAACCTTTTGGATGGCAAAAAATGCAGGATATATTGTAGTTTATGTTGTGAACTAATGTTTGGATGTTGTAAAAGTTAAATTAAACCTTGGGGACTATGATTTGTTACGAGTTGATTTGACTGCTAATTAGCTGTCGACCGTGAAAATTTAACCATCCAATAAGTACAAAACAAAAAAAACAAGGAAAATTAAATGACGTCACTATGATATCATTTGAAACTGCGTCATGATGACGATCAGATGTATTCGCTGGGAAGAGTGTTTCTCAATAAAGCAAAATGAATTAGTAGCTTTTGAGGAAAATTGTTTTATAAAAGTCAAATCAAAATCGAAACCAATATGATTTATATATATTTGAAACAATCAAAACAATGATCTCTTACTTGTTTTTTTGTCCAGCTGGTGGTTCCTGTCGAAAGTATTCGTATTGTAGAAGTCAAAATACTGAAATGTATGGTATTAGAGGACGATATTAATTTGTAGCAGTAATATACAATACATATACAGAATTTGTTCTTTTAAAATTAAAACTCGTAGTATATCTACGTGCGATGCTGGAATTTTCAATCGTGTTTCACACCTTCTCAAATTTAGTATTGTCATCATAATACTACGTAGTATTTTACCGATATTTATTCAAAAATTGTAAAATACTTCTCAATATTGTTCGCTCGCGGGTTCGGTGGTGTTGCAGTCGTCATCATCAATATTTGTCGTCTCCCTCTCGTCCATATGATCTTTCTCTCCTTCTATCTTCAAACTCACCATTTCCATTGTATAAATATTACATGTCGGTCATACTATACATAGTGCCCTCCGCAGCAAATGCGGAAACCAGAACATCACATACCCACCTCTGATACCTTGAACAACTCAGCGGTTTTGCGAGCCAACTTTCTGCACAAGCACTCAAAATGCAAGGCCAAATTTTGTGAGTGACTTCAGCTCTAGTCCATTAAGTGCACCAAATAATAAACATCGTCGACTCTTCTGATTTCCACATAGTAAACACAACCTATCAGGCTTGTCTATTACACCACACCACATTCTCAAGCTTGCTTCATTTCAATATCAGTAGTCACCCGCGGTTACTGATACCTGATACGTCTTCGGCAATCAACAGAGATCAACCCAAAATCATACACTCACAACCGGGGTAAAAATGGCTACCACCGATCGCAGTGACATTTCAAACCAACGAAAAGGCTTTCAGATCTTTCGTCGACAGTCTACTTCGAAAACCAAACATAGTACAAAGCATTTAAAAGGTTCGGGATTTCAAGATACACCCTCGAGTGAAAGGGCAGAACCAACATTAAACGCCACAACTAGAAAGTCCAGAGGATTACAACTTTCAATACCTACTATCACATTTATCCGAAGCAGGAAGAATTCCGAGACAAAGGGTGATAAAAGGCTATGGAGAAAAGTCTCATTCCGGGCTGCTGGGGCGTCTCCAATTGTTTCCAAAAGGAACCGTACCTCCCAAAAAAAGCATTCAAGCTCAGAGCAATCTTTCGATAGCTCATTCAATGAAATCGACGAATGTGACGAAGGAATGGAGTATTATGATGCGGAACAAATGTCGTGTAAAAACACTTTTATTCATCAAAATTACTTCGGCGATGTAAACAATCGTCTCTCTAAAGTTGACAGTGCGAACATCGACGCAAAAGATACAAATGGTTTCGAAGGGCTTCGGTTCAACATCTTCCAGTGTTACCTTCCAATTGAAGAGAATGCTTCCCTGGAACCACTGCCTACCTCAAATCATGACTTTCACACTGCGCGAGAATGTAACCGCAACAGCAAAACCTATGACTCCGCTGCTGGTACTGATGATTCGCAATATTCAAGAGACTTTGCTGAAGACAAAAGAATTTTACAAGGCGATAGTGTCCAGCAAGATCACGATCGATCTGACACTGTTTGTCGGTATTGCGTGGTATGGAGCATTTTGGTGATTATGGCTACAGCTGAAGCTTTGTTCATTCGAGGATATGACATTTCAAATGAAGTCCCAAATGATTTCCGCAACGAGGACGACAGTTCTTGCAGCTTTGAGGTCGTGTCTTCCAAGGCGCAGATTGACGGCTCCAAAGATAGTCCCACTGACAGCTACGAGGAAAAGATTTCAACTCCATGGTCGCACGATGACGATGACGAATCAAGCATTCCATCACTTTCAACCTCAAGCAGTAATTCCAGAAGCCCGGAACAATGCCTACTCGCCATCAACGACAACGGCGAGTCTGATCCCAACAATATTGCGGAGATAACTATTTCCATGGGGTCATTTATGGCACTGGTTGGATCAACTTATTCATTATTTCACAAGCATTACTCGGAGATAAAACGAAGATCTACTATTCATCAGCGATGTGATGACTCTCTTGATATGATGTCGCTGCCAAGTGACGAAGACTCCTCAACTGAGAATGACTCCATAGTTTTCATGGACGATATTAGCTCACACCTCACACCACATCAAGAACAATTTGTAACCCCAATGAATGCAGGGTCTAACCAGATCAATATTGCAGACTCAGTGATATCATTTAGCGCGTTGATGACTCTGTTAGGTTCACATACTCCCGAAGCAGTTCGCAAGCGATTAAATCCCCAAAACCAACCACATAATCCGCGGAGCATCTGGCTTGACAACGCTGGTTTGAACCAAAATGAACTTGATATTCACATGATATCATTGTACTCTGATCCAGTAAGTCACCTTGGTACTGCTCAACTTCAAGATGTTGATGATGACAGTATCCCATCACTCGACCAGGATGTTGAACCTGCATCTGTTGAAATAATTCAAGGCAAAGTATGCTTTGATTCCCTTGCACTCCAGGCCACGGTACCTCCAAAGACTGAGAATCTTTCTAAATCTGCTATTATATTGGATTCAATGATGCCTATCTTTACCTCGCCAAATACCAAACCTCAAAAAGATGGATCTTGCAAAAAAGAAAATGACCCTAGTTCCAATGAAATCGTCTTTAGTTGCAATACTCACCCGGACAGCGTCAGCAACATGTCATTGCTGCTAGAGATGAATGACGACGATTTAATCCAAGATTTTAACGACGGATGCACCAGGATTTTACCATCACCCCAAATGGCAAAAAACGAGAATGTGGCTGTAAAGCTTCCCCGTAATGACAAGGTCATTGTTGACATTGGAATTCACCGTAATCCGTATAGAAAGGTCGAGACAAATTTTGCACGGAGTCCAGCATTTCTTGGACTTTTGTCAACCTGCTCAAGGACAAGGAAACATGCTGAGCAGGACAAGAGGAGATTTTCTCTTCCTAACCTACGGAGTAACGACGTATCTGATGGTGTGGTATCTTTGTCATTTGACAAAGATGCCTCAATTGGTAATGTCTCCTGCAGAAGTATTCCTCGACTCCACATGCAGTGTGAAAGTATGAAGAGCCGCTCTCATCTTTGCTTCAAACCAGCAGCATACTTAGAAACAGGGGAATTCTTTCAGGGAGAGATCACCAACCCTGTGATTGCTTCAAGTAAATCGATGGCATTGTTGTGCTCAGCCGCTCCGGAAATAGTTGACAAACCACTTCTCCACTTGAACCGACACCTTCCGTTGGAGGAGACCGAATGGAGCCAATATGAAATTGATACTGACATTTCATTGCCCCCTAAACATTCTTACACTCACATTGATTTGGTTCATAGTCAAGAAGCTAAACATGGCATCTGCAGCATTCAGTCTCTTCAACCTAATTGTACACCTTTACAACAGCAGGATATGGAAAATATGACGCGCCCTGACTCCACAACACCACAAGTGAAAATCACACTGGATATTGACGACCGCACTTGGTCTGCAGTTGAATTGACCCCAGTGCAAAATAACTTAGATCCATTGGAATCTACTTTTTCTGCAACAACAACGAAATCCGACTTACAATCCAATTCGATTGGAAGCATGCCTCTTTTTGGCTTGTCTCAAGGACATGCCGAGGATAAAATTTCATTATCAACTATGGGGGACTCTTCTGGTGAGTCGCGTTGTGCTCATTCACCAAAATCTATCGGCAGACAAAATGTTATTCAAGAAAATATGGAATCATCAATTCGTGATGATGATAGTGTGCCTTCCCTGTCATCAGAATATTGGAACGAAAACGACCTCGAGAATTCTTTAACGCCATATAAGGCTTTGGGTGACGTGAATGCCAATGGCGAGTTCTCATTGGCAAAAGTAACCAACATGGATGTGACTATGTCTGCTGTTGCTTGTGGACTCTTAGCGGCAATCGTTAGGTGCGATGATTGGAGATAAGGGGCTTTTGTGTTTATAAATCTGTTAATATCAACATTTGACGGTATTATTATCATTTTTCTTCCACATTCTGTCCAACATCTTCTATTGAATATTCAATACTATTTAAAATGGTTTTATTGACTTCCTGAGTCTACATTGTGAAAAAATTCCCAGAGTTGCCAAACATCTTATCTATCCACGACCTTGTGTAATACATCAGTGAACGTTCCTTCTAACGCTGTAGTGTTGTGTTCTTTCATTGTTTGGAGAAGGGCTTTGGAACATTATTTGATTGGTGACCACTTTGACAATGAAGTCAACGACGCAACAGTTATATTTAATCATAAAAGGACTATCCCATCATCGACAATGATACTAGTGCACTAATTTTTGCGTTATTTTTGACAGCGCCTGCAAGGTCAGAGCAGAACCGAGACTGGTCAGAGAGGTATTATGTTGTAGGGTGTAGTAAAGAAAAAATGAGTCATCATCGCTCCAGACGACAAAAACTAGAGGCAACACAAATGGTATGCTATTTGTCAACTTGAAAATATATGTTTTTTAAATTTCAATGGTTCGCGTAAATAGTTTTATTTTTACTATAAAAAACAATTTTTCCATTTCGTCATCTTTCAAAATAGTTTTACGAAGACGCTATCTCAGGAACGGAAATCCACGACCGCCATCACATCAATCCATCATCCACAAAAAGAGCGCGTAACCGTGGTTTCTTCTCGCTCCATCCACCGCCGATCTATCCTCACAAACAATACCGGATTACAATATCTGTGTTTTCATAGTTTACAAGCACGCCAGAGGACAGATCGATCGGTTCTGGATCGACTCATCATAGTCCGTCATTCCACGACCGTCGTCAGAAAGCAAAGAAAATCAGGGCTCGTTGCGATTCAGTTTGCAACAATAGTTCCAAGCGGCGGATTTGAAAAAAAAATAAAGAGGTACTTGCGTGTCCGAAGAAATAGTAAATGCGGCAGACACACGGGGACCTAATTGCATTGACATGACGATATCGCATTAATTTCACAAACAATTGAGTCAACATCATCCCTTACAACCGCCACAAAATACCTAGTTTTCGCATTTTTCACTATGATGGCAGGCAACATCAGACCAAAGAAATTGAAAACATTGGGAATGCCTCGAGCGTTTCCGCGACCTGCCGGAACCTTTGTCAAGAGCCTAAGGAAAAGCCACCGCAACGAACGGAAAAAGCCACGGCTCTCGTATGTGTCAAACCAACTTACAGATGCAGCAGCGATGGTGTCCAAGATGCGTTGCTCGCAGCAAAAAAGAAGCTCAAGCACGTCGCCATCTTTTAGAAATACTTCGGGAGTGGAAGTTGACTTCGTTGATGACAATGATTTTGGGCAAGCAATGAATAATTTGTCAAAACAGTTCCACCAGGACTTTGAACGACCAAATAGACCCAATGATTTCGACAGTCTCGAGGACCATTGTCATATACCAAAGCAAGCAAATGACTCTAGAAGCTTCGTCGGGCATTCTCAACCTTCCCCCCCTGAATCAAGAAAATCTAATATTTATGATGAATCAACTTCCATGTGCAATTGCAGTCCCAAAAAAATCCGTGCCAGTGATTTTGATGACTCCGAAAGACAATCCTTCTGTCCATCAAGTAACCCGAACAGTGACATGTTGACAGGGGACGATCAAGATTGTGATGACAGTTTACTGGACCACACGAGACTCATCATTTCCACGGCCGGAATGGAAGTTAGCGATGACGCCATCAGTATTCCGTCACTCCCATCGGAAGAAGAGCTAACTGTTATCGCTGCTACAAATGGTTTGGAAGTCCACGGTCTCATAATCGCTGAAGCCCTTCCGCACCCAAAGCCCCAATATTTTAACAAATCGGCTGTAGCATGGAGTACATTGACCGCAATTCTTGGATCCCTTATATCTTTATCTGCACATAAGGACGAGTCGTGGAATATGTCAAGAAGGAAGGCAATACTCGAAAAGTTGTGGATCAATGACAACATGTCTGATGGCATGAAATCGCTGTCTTGTGACGAATCTGTCTTTGCCACAAGCGCCAGAGACGATGTAGTTGACAATTGCAGTATCCCAGATCTTCCTGAACTTTTGCCCGAGGCTGTTGCCGAATGTGAGGTGCACTGTGAAATTCGAAGCCTGCAGCCGCCTTTGATTGAAGCTGATGACGATATGCTTAAGATCGGCATCGCAGCTCCACTGAACAGGAAGGCTGTTGAATCCAACGAGGAGAAAATTGTGGACTTTAGTTCTATTTGCTCACTGTTGAGCTCACTGGGTCCAATAATGGATTGCGATAACAGTCACAAATGCACGAGTATCAAGCACCTTGAAAATCTCATGCTAGAAATTGAAAATGATGATGGTACTTACACTGATATAGTGTCCCTGTCATTAGACAGCATTTCAGAAGTCGAGAGCTTCGCAGATGCAATTGATTTGGATGTAAACCATCATAATACCAAGCCTGAAGACTTCCAACGCGAAGACGACTTGCACAGCATCCCTTCACTCAGTGTTGCAAGTGAGCAAACATGTTTGATGTGACGACTGAAAGAAGCTCAATTTGCAATCAATCCGCCAAAAAAAACTGCAAAAAAAGGCGATCTCGCCGGTCCTTTAGTTCTTATGACTTCATCGGCAGTAACCGCTGCCTTGCTAGTGTCCTCGAATTTTTGCGATAGTTCTAGCAGTGACAATTTGTCTGTTGGTGGCATGGGGACAATTTTATTTCCGCCCTACTCAGAACCTGAAGAAGACAGCGCTTTAATCGTCAAGGGTACAGCATTCAACCAAGAATTAGATCTCATTGATGACGGCCTTCGCCACGGTTTAGGTGCAAACAACCTTTCTCCGTCGAAACCACCAACGCAATCCAAACTTCCTGGTTCTGAGGTTGGAAGGAGCTCACTGGATGGAAAAGCGACTATTCTTTCTTCTAATATTCTTTCAGCGAAAACACGGAGAACCCAAAGCAGTTGCACCCAGTCACAAAGAAACGTCTGGGTGGGAAGGATGTTTGGCAGTAAAGTCTCAATTTCACTTTCCAGTGATGGCGATTCTCTGGATGGCTCGTTCCATGACGATGAAAATGAATATGTTTGCAGCCCAAATATTTTAGTCCCAGCGGTAAGCAATTGTCAAACGAATTCTATGCAACATGTCATTGCATCACCAGAGAGCAAATCCTTAGCTAATAGCTTGTCAAAGACGAGCATGGACAATTGGAAAACGGAAGTTGTCTCTAATCGGGAAAACACCATTCCTTTTAAACGCCAGTCTCCAGATTATTATGATGTGTTCCTTGGCACCGAACTTCATATTTTATCAGGTCAGAACAAGGATAGCGATGATGCCGTCAGCATTCCTTCACTCTCGTTGGGAGGGCAGGGCGGTAATAATGTTAAAGGTGTCGAAGTTCACAATTTTGTCACCGACCAAGATCAATTGCGTTCAAAGCCCCAAAATATTTTTGAATTAGCCATTGCATGGAGTGCGTTGGCCGTAATGCTCGGATCTTGTACAACATTATCAACACTCAAGGTGGACAATCTGTCAAATCAAGACTCGGATGCTTTGAATTTGTTGCTCTATGAAGATTCCGTCTCTGCCACCAGTTCCAGGGAAGATTTTTTCGAAAGTTGCAGTATCTCTGATCTTCCTGAACTTTCGCCCGGGGCTCATGCTGATGGTGTGGCGAGTTGCGGAACTCAAAGTTTGCCTCCTTTGACTGTAGCCAACAATCACATGCATAAGGTTAACATTTTAGTTACAAGGGGCAGTGCACATCAAGATTCGAGTATACATCGCAGCGCTGACGCTAACTTTGACCAGAGGAAACGTTTCAGTAACGACTTTGACGAAACATTTTCTCTGTCATCAGACATAGGCCTCGATTCTCTTGATGGCTCTCTTGATGGCTCTCTTGATGGGGTTACTATGAATCATTGCGAAGATGCAAGCTTCATCGGTGATATTTACATTCACGACATCGCAGCCTACGTCTCAGCACAAAGCATAGACGAAATCGAGGATGCCATCAGCCTGCCCTCACTCCCTGAAGTCGGACACAACTACATGGCAACTGCCGTCGAGCCAGATGATTTTTCAAGAGTCAAATGTGAAGTCGACCCAAGCTCCGAAGACTTCGTCGAATCAGCCATAGCATGGACTGCATTGGCAACACTTCTTGGATCTCCTACAACGTCATCGGTACTCAACATTCGAGCCGTAAAGAGTCCAAAAACAGCAGTTTTTCAGAATCTTTGGAGCTGTGATGAGTCCAAGAGCATGATATCTTTGGCTTGCGATGACGACTCATCTCATGAAGGTGACACTATCGTATTCATGGATGATACTGCTGCTAATGAAGATGACGCCGATACCTCAATATTGTGGTGGCCAATGGATGATCAATTCAGCAAAGACTATGCGATTACTTGCGTTTCAGCTTCAGTGGACTCGATTGCTGCATTATCGGCATTGTTGAATGTGTCTACTACCGCAATAGTTTGTGAACGAAGTGCCAACCCGACACTGCAGATTCCGCAAACCCTTTGGCTAGATGAGGTCGGCTCTTACTCGTTGGCAGATACCTTTGATTCAGTCAACGACCACCTTTGTAGAGAAAATGTTGCTGCTGAAGATTGTAGTCGAGGAGTACGTTCCGCCAATTCTCAACATGAAGGTGATACAGACAGTGAGCTCTCGTGCACTAAAACATCTCAAGGTCATAATGTTAGTTGTCACCCCTTGTCCGAAAACGATTGCCGCAAAGAGTCTCCTCCTCTGTCACAACCAATACCTTCCCCAAGGAGCGATTCTTTGGTTGGTTATGTAATCTTTTTGACTTCAATGGCCACTTTGCTGGTTTTGTGCGATCCAAAACGGTGAAGATCGAACAGAGATCTGGATCAGAACACGGTTGCTACTTTTTGTGGCAATATTAGCTTGAACGGAACTGCAACAGAAATTGTTTTACTGCCAAATGATCACTTTAGTAACTTTCTTGTCCAGTTAGAATCCGAAGAGTCTGAACAATGCAATTCGACGTACAGTATATTGCCTAGCTTGCATCGGAGACGAGAATTCTATTCAGATCCAAAGAAAATGGTGATGACATCACAGTCCCTCTCACCCCCGAGGAGTCTCTGAATAAAGTCGGACCGCAAGATTTCTCTTTTGAATGCGAAGATTAAGGGGTGGAAAAGAAACGCAACACAGCTGTTTTTGTGTGCAGAGACTTGCCTTTGCGATTGTAACAAGAATAGATGGGTACTTACTTTTAATTGTGATAAAATAGATGAAAGAGTAAGTTTACTAGTGGTCGAAGTTTGAGCGTTTACTCTTGCGGCTGCATCCGTTATGTTCTTTCCTGCTTCAAATATTTTTCCAATACTGACAATTAAGTCGTTGCATCGAGCAGCTTTTGAGTGTGGGGGCTGGTTGTAGAAAAATGAGTGCTCAAATTCTTTCGATCACTGTTTAGAAACCACAAACCGTCTAACTTTCCGTGTTCAATATTTGTCAAGCATGTTTCTGTCCGCTTGGCTTTTATTGAAATAATCATTGACAAGTGCTTCCAACATGTTGTAGTGATTCCAGATTCCAGAGCTATCTTCGTTCCATTCATTTTCGGTCACATCACGATCGCCATATTTAACATAACTCAAATCGCTTTGTAGATGGCATAGTCAAACGTTGACAAAATCCGTCTTGGTGTAAAGTTGGATCGTATCAAATCATATCAATCCTGCTGAATAGTTATTTTTCATCTGAAACCACAGCTCTTGATGATAATTCCACAGGTGTCTTGGATACCTTGCCAAAAACCGGTTGGACATTGCATTTGTGATTCCTATTCCATCGACGAGCTATCCGATGTTTTCTTTCAAGTTCTGAGTCTTGGGGCATCTCTGGTAAAGTTGGAATAAAAGCGAGGTGACTCAATTTGAAGAAGTGTCACTTGAGGTTCAAATATTGAACACGAATTCATTTATCGCTTGCTGGTGTGCTTATTTGTCGTTGGATAACTCGGCGGATCGTATTGCATCTCTTGAAAGTGGGTCAATGGGGCCAACATTTTTTTACATTCAAGATTATGTTCTTCTGGAGGATTTGCTTTGGCAAACCTTAGATTCCAACACCTGATCTACTTTCTCATTTGATTAGCCAAGATATCGACAACGAACGTTGGAAACTGTTGGAAAACGCATAGCCATACCCATATTGCGTGAAATATCACGGAAAAATAGTAATGGTAGTAGTGGCTGTTGTAATATCAGTTCATTATTGGAAGGGTTTCAATTCCTGCTAAAAAGAGTTGTTATTTTCATTTTCATACCCGCCTCTCTGTTAGTAATAGTGATGGTCTGTTATCTCAGGATATTACATACATATTATAATATTTGAGTTGACACAAAACTTGAAGTTCGTATCCATATATTATGTTTCGAAGAGCCAGCCCAAAAAACATCGGAATTGTCCCTGAATAATAGCTGCGGTTTTATGTTATAATTAGTCTTTACTTCTCTTCTGGCCTTCTGGCCTTCTGGCCTTCTGGCCTTCTGGCATATAAAATTTGATTTACAATGACATCATCCTGCCTTGCATACACAGCACACACATGATACTTTCACTGCTAAAACCAACCTCAACCCATCACCCGATCAGCCACAAGTTTCATTTCAAAAGACAATACTTGGACTGTGGTCCAAGGGATATTAGAAATAAGAGAGATTTTGACAGTCAATAGAATGAAGGTCCAGTGACAGGGACTGTATGTTGAACTGTATTGTCAATTGCCTTTCTTTTTTGTCACCAATTATACCCAGATTCACGCAACAACAAATTAGCTGACCATGGATCATATTCACATCACCATTGCAAATTCAAACACAGGGGTTCATGGAGTCATAACCAATGTTGTCTGGTCATTGCACCAAGGTGACAATGTCAAGCCTACTGAGGAATCATTTTTGTTATTACTCTTCCATAAAATAAAAAATAGCAGGATTTTTACTTTCCCACCATTTTGGTGCATAATGTCAATGCAATTGGCCATTTTCTGGGACATTTTCATCCTCTTCATTGGGAAAGAAAAATCTAAGTGAGGCTATTGTCCAAACACAAATGAGCACAGAAATCTTGACATTTCTCAAGCTTCCAAGTTGTTGTGCCAAGAGACAACATGCTTGTCAATGACAGAATATGGTTAATTATACTGAATGTGTCATAATATACTACAGAAGCACTAACATAGAGGAAAAAATAAACATTTTGTCTTGTTCATAACGTCAAGACATTATGGCAAACCATTAATGAGGTCCAATACAAACCCATTGGATCCAAGTATGCTGAATCAACCTTCAATGTCATTGGCCATGCATGGATGTCATTTCAATCATAGCAATGTGTCAGATCCTATGGCTATAGCTTATTAGTCATACAAAGGATTGAGAAACTATGTCTCTAAGGTCAACCACAGCTAGTTTTTTTGAAATATCTTGATATGGATAAATTTAGATTCCCTGTTAACCTATAGTATTCCAGTTTTATTTGAAAGCATATGATGTGTCAACACCACACTTTATTGTTCTACAACAATTAAAAATCTTTATTACTCCAAATTTCTGCCATAATTATAAGAACAAACATGTTACCTCCAAATTTTCTTGGCGTCACAACTTCTTGCCAGTATCAAGCCTGTAGTTATTGAATTTAGTGTTGTATTTTTCAAGACTATCATACGGTTTGTTCCAAACCTTAGATATGATGATAAACAGACTACACTACTACACTACTTAAAAGGATTCAGTCATAATACTTTTAAGAAGTGCCACTCCACTTGCCTTAAAATGAATATGAGATTGTTGTTCCTTGTCAGGAAGATTCTATCTTCATGGAATGGGAAAATGCTAAAATATAAAGCAATAATGACTGGAGAATCCAGGTCTATGTGTTTTAGCAACTTAGTAGGTTCCTAGTCCCTATTGCTACATATGCTTGATACCTTAGTTGGAAATGCTCTTTGACATACTTGTTAAAAATGAGGATATATGAGAAGACCTTTTTTAGGAATTACTCAAGATATAGAGCTTAAATGTCCTCATAATCGAAATGATTTGGGGATATTTGTAATATGTCCTTGGGTGTAGAGGACATCAATCAATTCAAATACAGTGACCATAGTAAAAAATGTTTATCTTCACAACAAGATGTTTCTAAAAATGTAATGAAATAATTGTGACATAACTTTCAAGGTTACTTGTAATTATCTTCATTTGCAACATACAGTTATACTCTGGACAGGCAGGTTCCATCAAATCAACAAAAATACTTGTCTTAGTTGGAAAAGTCATAATCTGCAACATATCAAAATTTGATAACATGGAAACCCCATGTGTCAAGGCATGTGTATGTTGACAAGTGCCAACCATTAGGAAAACAACATACTTTTGCAAATTGTTTTGTTTCATTTATGCTGTGCTCTTTGCATTGTAAAGACCTTAAAAATTCACAGAGAAGTTGAGTGCTGGACTTTTTGTAGTCATCTTTTGGTACACCCTACATACCAGGAATCCTCAATGACAGATGTTCAAGACTGCTATGTAAAATTAAGTAGATTATTGCCTTGTAGCAGTAGTAGCTACAGCCCAGGTGATCACTAGTAGAGTGATTCACCCATATTCCAAAATAAACATAAAAGCTATGTAGTATCTTGATGATAACTAGGTTTAGTCTTGAGGTTTATTTTGATGTGCACATGATTGCATGCCTTATCTGGTAAAGTGTTCTCTTCCTATATTGAAACTCCAAATAATGATATCTTATGTTATACCTATTGCCAACCATCCTGTGCCTTGCACATCTATCATGCACTCTTGATACTCCTTTGTTTGGCTGTATTTGTTTTACTTCCATGGCTGTTGTGAAATTTTACAACATCTGGCCATCATTACAACTTTTTCCCAAAACTTCTACAACATGTCCCCAACATATCTACAACATTTTTTAGCTCCTTGTCTTTGCCATTTTTGAGGACTAATGAAATAGCTGAAAATTGTGTTAAACCCCATCTTTCTTTCACAAAAATATAAAAGATTAATCATGCAGATACAAAGAACTGTTCATAGCATGGTAGAGGATGAATTGCACCTTCATTTTATAAAACCGCTTTCACTACAACTGTGTAATTATTCTGGTATATTCCTCCTCATCCTTAGTGCATCGAATAATGAGTTAAATGATTCTTGTAGTAACACCCTACATCTTAAATCCAGGAAGATCAAACCTCAAAAAAAGAATGTGATAAAATTGAAATTAAAAACCTTTCAATTCCCTGGTCCTAGGTCAATAACTTGAACAAGAATGCTGTTAGTAGTATGCAAATCTGCTTGATTGAGAATATTATTTCAGATCTCTGTATATGTGAAATCAACTATTTCTTCACTACTTACCCCAAAATGTAGAAACAAAGATTCTGAAATCATTCAATCAATAATCCAAAGTAATATACTACTTAATATGATACCACTGTAAATATGGACTTGATTTAGGAGGGCCAAGATCATTGATTTGTTTACAATCATAATATCATGCCAATCAAGCTACATTTAGTCAAGAATAAAGCAATTTGACAGCGCAAGATGAGTCAAACAAGGAATATACCAATCTGATCCTAACAAGTTCAAGACGCCAATAAAAACTCCAAGGCCAATGTACCAGACACTCTACTTCCTGGAAGTACTGCAAGCTCTATAAGTTCCAATAATTCTCTAAGATTGGACTCACACACCAAAGACTTTGAAAAATACAAGGTAAACAGTAAACAATAACCCCCTTGACAGTACAAGATCCAAAGTTGAACAGAAAATATTCTCAAGCACTGGCTGAACAATAAAAATTTTCAAACTAACATCCCTAGTAACAAAGAAACTTCACAGGGGACTTAAATAGTAGTGCTAGTGATTTCAGATGAAATGTGATTTCAGATGAGCATAGGCTAGTATGTGATAGTCAGGGTACATATACCAAAATAGCTTACATGGTCAGAACAATGTGTCTATGATTACTAGTCTGCTTAGTTGTTGTAAGCACAATTATTTACAAAATCCTCTAGGGGAATCTCTTAGACACAATAAGAGTAAGTGATATCACAATTCTAGATTCTTTTATATCTTTAGCAAATTATAATTATGACATTAGAAGGTGGAACATTCCAGTTATTTTGGATATCTCATAATTAGCATAGCATATGGCTGAAAAAGCTGCACTTATTTTCATGAATTCATGCTGCCTAAATTCTCTTGATTTACTATCAACATAGCTGTCATTATTTTTCTTACATTTCTCACCCCTCACCCCTCCTAACCACTTTGGGTTAGTATTATCCATGATGTATATGACAATGAGGGCAATACTATTGCAGTGGATGGAACCACAATATTCATTGAACATTGCTTAGTTGAAAATGTTCCAGATATATTGTATATAATAATGTCAGCCAGAAGATTTGAAAGACAATATTATAGTCTTTTTATCTTGTATCAGATAAAATCTTGCATTTAGAATGTACAAGAGGAACTATGTAAAAAATCTGACACTCAATACTTGTGAATTTTTGAGGTCATTGCAATTTAGAGTGCAGAGTGCAGAGTGCAGAGTGCATGTGCAAGAAATTGCATGCATAAAATATACTTTTTTGAGTGTACTTATATTATGCAAAAAATTGAGTGTTAGTTTTCACTTTTTTGTCAC